>JAUPMG010120803.1:0-11761 GCA_031762675.1 Pachysandra terminalis | reverse complement strand
GAGGTTAGTAGATTCATTTTTCCGCATATTATTATTTATGCTATTTGGTTCTTGCATAAATATTCAGTTCTAAGTTTTTAACAATTAGAGCTTTGGACCGTATAGGCGATTCATCAAATCGATCAAATGGAATGAAGCCAGGTCAAAGCGAAACGTTTGATTCTGCTCAAGAATCTTTTGAAAGCAGAATGTTTAGGAGAATGGCATTGGGTAGTCGAGGTTACAGTACAGATTTTTTCAGTCAAAATAGCGGGAGGAGTTCAGAGCCGTGATCTCTTCTCGGCAAAGATGGATCCATCTTTGGACCAATAGAGGTTGATCGAGACGAGCTCATGGTGGTGAGTCCTAGTTATGTTCATACAAATGTTGATGAGACTTGGCTGAAAGGATATATATATATAGCCCTGCAGATTTGAAAGCCCTGCGTGGAGATGAGGATTTCATATACCAGGTTCCTCTCCATCTTTCTGGTCATTTTATTGTATTCCATTTGCATAGATTTTTATTCTTCAATTTGGCTTGTATACAAAGTATGCAATATACAGATCGACCGTTTATCTTCTCCAGTTTTTTTATTTTGTTTTATTTTTTGGTGATGTGGAACCCCCAACCCCACTTACGCGGGACAGGGTAAACCCTGGATGCATGACCCCACCCACAAGGAAATGCTTAGAATATTTGTTAATCTATCTTTAATCACTCTACATTCCTTTCCTACTTGGGGTGTGTTTGTCACTTCGGGTCCTAGAAGTGATTCGTGAGCCCAAAAGCGCTTAAAAAAATAAATAAGCATTTGTTAACCCCAAGTGAAAAGCAATTCCACAAGAATTGCTTCACCCAAATGTGATTTTTTTGAAGCTACTATTTTCTGCTTCTGAAACCATGTTTGCGGGAATCAATTTGAGATTTTAATGAAATATGCCTTGTGTTCTTATATGCCCCTTTAAAACTTTTAAAATACCTATTTTATCCATGTTGTCATTATGGACAAAACTCCTATTAATATAGATTTCCTACTCTACACAAATCTAACTTGGTAGCATTTTTTCAATAAGTGTCTATCAAACATCTTTTATTCCTCTAAAACAGTTCTTATGAAGCGCTTCATAAGAATCAATTTTAAAGGAATCGTTTCTCCTTCCAAGAAACAACGCCAAACACACCCTTAGTACTTCTCCGTAGAATGCTCCAAGGTTTGAAAGTTGAAACCAAAAGGAGCACATAACATGGCCAAGAATCAAAGAAAAAAAAGAAGAAAAGAAAAGAAAGGAAATGCAAAGAAAAAACCTGGCCAGGAAAAAAAGAAGATTATTGAGAGAATTAGGTGGAAACTAATTTTATGTCCAGACGGGTATTTACCTTGTAGAAAAAAATTCTATGCCCAGGCACCCAATAATATCTCGCTACGTAATAATCAAAAACCCTACAAGACAATTCAACCTAAAATTGGTTTCTATCTTAATTGGAGGGATAAAAATCCTCTACAGCGGGATGCTACGGCCATCCTTACAGCACCAATAAGGGGGTGCCACATGGATAGGGTCCCTCCATGAAAAATAGTCTACAGGGATGCTACAGCCATCCTTACAACACCAATAAGGGAGTGCCACATGGATAGGGTACCCCCATGAATAACTCACGAGTACCCCTCACCTTGGAACCCTCCCTTAATACCCCCCTTGGTACCTACGTGGTAGCAGCATCTCAAGGGTGTTGTATGAATGGTTGTAGCCATTTTGCTCTAGAGGATGCAAAGCCTAATTGGAGTGTTTTTTGTAGGGTTACCAATTTGGCAGACCAGGCTGAGCTTTACATTGGGTATTAGGGGTTTTCTGTGTGCCCAAGCCTGGCCCGGCCCGATTTTCGAGCCTAAGAATGAATCCCAAGCCTGGTTCTAGACTAATATGAAAATCCCGAGCAATTAAGCCCGTTTCTAATTATTTTTTTTTTATTAATAAAAATTTCTTACAAGTTATACTGTTGGCAAGAATTGAACCCAAACCTTCATAAGGAGTAAGTGGCATTCTCACCACTAAGCTACAACACAAGATGTTGTCACATGTTCTTCACACTTTCAATAAAAGTAAATGCTTACAGTAAAATAAATGCATGGTAATTAAAATCGGGCCGGGACTGGCTTATACAAGCCTAACCCAAGCCCGACCCTAAATACTTCGGGCTTGGTAAGCCCACGGGCCCAAAAACCTGGCCTAGGCCCGATTTAAACTATGTGGGCTCAACAGGCCCAAACGAGCCTGGCTTAAATTGCCACCCCTAGTTTTCTGCCACTAGTCTATGCGTTAGGAAATAATTGGGCGGGGTAATATTACCCCATATAGGCATAAAGTTTTTTACCTTATCTTGTACTGAGACATTATTCAAAATAGGACATGTTTGTTTTGCAAGTATGGCCTCGCCAGTCATGCTGGCATACATATCATTGACATGTCCTACATTGAATGGTGTTGGAGTACATAACAAATACCTTGTTCAGGTACAAATTTTTATTGTGAATATAGGATCAATATAACAACGGTGAACTAGAATGACTTCAAAACAGTTACCCAGAAACGTCAACTTTCCTGCAAAATAGAGCATTTGAACAGCAAGATTATATTCTCGTTCATTGCCATTATTTGTTTTTTTACTAAAAAAATTACTGTATTATTCAAAAAGTATACCTATATCTAGGGATATACAAAACGGACCGTGCGTGTCATATGACCCGATACGATAAGCTTATTATAGTGCCGGGTTAAGTCCTCGACTGGGTTTTGGTTACATTGTAGGCAAAAGCACAAACTCGACCAGACCAACACGATAATAATTGTGTCTCGTGTTAAACTTGGGGGCCTCAAAATTAGGCACGACATGACTTGATTATTGTCGGGCCTTATCGGGCAAGTCCATGGGCCCGATTAACTCGATAAGGCCTGTTGGATCGGTGATAAATCCAACATCCAAAATCTTGCAGTCACTTTCCATGCATCAAAACACAATCTTATTATATAAAGTCAGTCAAATAGACAATAATATTTGTCCGATCAAGTTGACCTTTGACTGATGATACTAATACCAAGGACAAATGGTTCTCATTCCGGTTGATGTCAGCTCAAGACCAAATCGGCATTGGTGAAGGTTAACTCAAAACTGAATCAAAACAAATTGAGAACCGAACTTTCCAATTTGAAAACCCAATCCAACTGAAACGAGAAACTTGAAACCCAAACCAGCCCAACCCAAATTGTAGTTTCGATTCGGTTGAATATAATGTTTTTTAGAATTACATTATTTATATAAAATATATGTTTTATATATCATTTATAATATATAACATATTATACATATCATATATAATAGGGAAAATTACCAATAAATGCTTGGTTTATAAGTTTTGGATACCCCCACTGACTAAAAGGTTTGAAATGATTATTTGGTGCCTTATTTAACATTTTCATTGACGGTGTTAAAAAATTACATAAAATGACTATAATGTTACTTATAACACTTATATAAACTATTATCTAAAATACCCACCACCACCATTACCATCACCCCCACCCCTATTACCACCCCCACCCCCACCATCACCACCACACTAGGTGGTGCAAGGGATGCACATTAGGTGGGGGTGGGGGTGGTGGGTAATGGTGGTAATGGAAGTGGCGGCGGCGGTGGGGTGGGGTGGTGTGGTGGTGTGGGGTGGTGGGTAATTGTGGTAATGGTAGTGGCGGCGGCGGCGGTAGTGGGGTCGGGATGGTGGTGGGCATTTTAGATTATAATAGCTTATTTAAGGCTCCAAGTGTTATGTGTGACATTATGGTTTATGGTCATTTTATGTAAATATCAAAACTATTAATAAAAGTATCAAATGAGGTACCTAATGACCATTTCAAAACTTTTAGGCAGTGGGGGTGTCAAAAACTTATAAATCAAGCATCTATTGGTAATTTTCCCTATATAATACATATATAAATTCTGATTAGGTCAACATCAGTTCGGATTAGAATTATATATACTATAGTTCAGGTTTCAGCTTAAGCGAAGCTTCAACCCAAATCTAACCGAATATCTAGAAACCCAACTCAAACTGAACCGAAATCGGTTTGAGTCGATTCAGTTTCGGGTTTAACCGACCCAAGTTGCACCCTAGTTCTCATCCCCGCCATTTATCAGGCGGAAATGCTAGCGAGGACGCACCAAGTGTTTCACGAGCTACCACATTACTGTAGATTCCGTTCCCAGATAAGAAATAACCTGGATCCTTCCATCGCCTGCGTAAAGACCTCTAAAAGGTAGAAAAAACAGCGACCGCCTTGCGAGATCTTCTTCTCTTCGACTGCTACTCGTAATCCTCGAAATCGAGAGAGAGAGAGAAATGGGGGAAGATCAAGATGCACAGCGATTAAAGAAGATTGCAGCGGCATCATACGATTACGAGAACGATTCACGATGGGCGGATTACTGGTCCAACATCCTCATCCCTCCTCACATGGCGTCTCGTTCAAACGTCGTCGATCACTTCAAGCGCAAGTTCTACCAGCGTTACATTGTTAGTAAAGCCAATGCATCTATGTTGTTTCCTTTCTTTTTCTTTTTCTTTTTCTTCTTCTTATTATTTCTTTTAAGGTTTTCAGCGAATTGGAACTGATAGCCATGAATCTCACTCATCTTGGTTTTCTATGTTTTCTGCCTTTCTTTTTAACATCTGAAATGGACTATTGCTTCTAATTTTCATTTCCAAGAGTGGAGATGTTGTTTGTTTGAGTTTCTCTTATCTTCTTTATGATGTGTTCTTGATTGCTTCTGAATGTTGAGTATTATTTCTTTCCCTAATAATTTATTTTTGCAATCCTGTCGCTATTGTTGTTTCGATGCGGAATTCTGTTACGGACCTAACCCTAGTTCCAAAAGCCCTAGGAATTGTGGCAACTTAATTGGTTAAGCCCTTAACACTTGGGATCGTAACAACCACCACAGGTCCGTAGCCGATGTCTACGGCGGCACACTATCGGTTCTGGTAACCATTTCCTTATTTGGCGGCTCCACTTATTAGTATTCAATGACTTAGCACCATGCCCATACATAATTTCAAGGCATTTTAATCCAGCCTATTAGTCTCCCCTTCCGTAACTTGAACCCATGACGTGGTACCTGCTCTTTTACCAATTGTTACGGACTTAACCATAGTTCCAAAAGCCCCAGGACTTATGGAAACTTAATTGGTTAAGCCCTTAACACTTACGATCATTACATATGTTTTTCTTTTTCCTGCAATTTGAGCCAAGTACACAATTATTGTCATTTGGGCATCAGAGATTTTGAATGTCAGACAGTTAGAGCCCCTTCTCTGTATGCTTTCTTGTGTTTTGCCTTTATCATTTCGCTTATTTATTCAAATTCATCAGATTTCAGGTTCGGTATTTGCTGTTATAACTTTGGGCCTCTATCATTTCGCTTGTGCCTTTAAATTCAAAAAAATTCAGGTTCTATATTTTTTTATATAACATAGAATACAACCTATAAGATGTATATAGCTTATTAATCCAGAAAAAAGAAAAGAAAAAGAAAAATTTTGTATCTGCCTTTTGATTCTGGACCTTTGAAGCATGAATTTTGTCCCATTCCTATTTAAGTTAGAGGATTTTAATATCTTTCTTCTCTATCCATTTTATGCTATTTGTTTTCAATTGTCTTTTTTTTTTATTTTTAATGATCATTTACTGTTTCTCCTTTTTCATGAAGTCCAAACCACAGAAAATAACCATTGGAAATGTTGGGAGACCATTCCTTTTCTGATTTGGCTTCAATACCTTCTGTGGTTGCATACAAGTCCTTGTGATATGATAATTCATTAAAAAGTGTCCTCGATATAATAAGTCTTCTATTTTTATCTTCCAAGTGATCCAATTATTTCCATTTAGGCTAATTAACTTGTGTTTGCCTCCATGATTTACCTGAAATGATTGAGCCTTGGCTTTAATATTGCTTTGTTGCAAAACCACACACCTTTCCCGGCTATGTGCAAATTAATTGATGAACACCATTAAAAAAAAAAACAAATAAAAAAAAGGTAATGAAATGGAAGTACAGTAGATTGAGCAAGCAAGAAGAGAATACACATTTTTGTGTGGAAAAGTCTTCAATGTGAGGGAAAAACTTTGGGATCTAGTCTAATAAATCTTCCACTATGCGATTAATAAGGTTGGGATTTCTCAAGACAAAGCTAAAGGCTATAAAAGTCAAGAGATCAACTACTACTGGGTAATAAACAAATCTTAACCAACAAAGGTGGATTTTAAGCAACAAGAGCTGACATATTTTTGCCACAGTGTGAACTGTAAAATACCGACAAAACTTCACCTTTTCAGCAAGCCAATAGCAGTTCGAAATTGTGGATAGATGCTTCATCCACTGATCTGCACATAGACTGGAAAAGTGTGTGGGTATCCTGATATGATTATTCAAAGCAAATGTTCATTTGGTTCTGGGATCACACTTAAAAATTTTATAGAAATATTGGTTTTATAGAACTAGGTGATGATAGTAAGGTCAATTGAGATGGTTTGGTGTAAAGGCCTATGGAGCTGCCTATGAGAAGGTATGAGATAGTGCAAGATGACGAATACAATACTGCTAGAGGAAGACCGAAAATTACCTAATTGGTTAGAATAATTTGGAGGATATCATCCAGTTTACAACAACTACTAGTTGGGGTGGGCCACACGGATCCCGTTTCACCATTCCAATTTGTCAAAAATTAGGTGGGCCACACGAATCCCGTTTCACAATTCCAATTTGTCAAAAATCATACTTTTGTTCAGATCACTTGTATTTAAATCCTTTTTGTCCATTCCATTTAGGTCTTTTTTGGTCTTCTTTTCACCCTCTTAGATCACTCAGTGTGACCTCTTCGCACCGTCTCACAACTGTCTCTCTAAGTTTTCGTTACATGTCCAAACCGTCTTAACGTACTTTCTTTATTATGTCTCCTATTTAGGCAACACCTAGATATTCTCGGATATATTTATTCTTATTTTATCTTTCTTAGTCTTCTCATACATTCATTTCAACATCTTTATGACATGGATCACATGAGCCAATGTAAGATATGATTTTTGACCAGTTGGAAAAGCGGATTAGGATTCTTGTTGCTGATGATAACAACAAACTAGTTAGGATAAGGTATCATTGTAATTGTACTGTCTTCTAGCTCACTGGATGAGTTAAGGTTTGGATAGTCGGTTGGATACACTTCGCTATATAATTTATCAATGCATATATGGCTCTAGAGGTGAGGATTATGTCATTCTAAAATTTATGTAGCTGTTTTTTATTTGGAGCTTCTTGATCTTAGACACTGAATCCGTCTACTTAGAGTTCTGCTCTGGCTCTCAGAACAACTTTGAGGTTCGAGTGCTGATTTGGCCCCACCATGTGAATCTGAAATCAACAAAATGCAGATTTATTCATACAAGGTTACATGATCACTCTCATTTAGTAATATTTTATATTTAATTTAAGCCTGTGTAAAATTCATTTATGGAGGCAAGACAAGGTTAAGGGTGGATCGACTGACAATCTTTTTCTTGATATGGTATAGAAAATTTATTGAAGAAGTTATACTCTTGCTTCCTCTACAAGACACCAGAAGATCAACAGGTTGTTCTTATTTCTTCTGCCCTCTCAACAAATTGAATTTTTTCTTTTTTGAAGAGAGAGGTGCAAGGGCTCAGGTCTTGAGGAGGAAGAGATTTTGATGTTTTAAAGAGAGATGTGAAGGTGATGGAATTTTTTGGGGTTGAAGAAGGAATGGGATCAATAGGGAGATGAGAGAGTAGCAGCTTCACAACTTGAATCACAGATTCATTCAGGCTGAGAAAGTCGATTTGCTTCTCTAGTGGTTGAAAAAGAAGAAGAAAAAGAAAGAGTAAAAGATCCATTGAAATAGTTCTGCAAGCTTTGTTCTTGCATCTCCTGCACGACCCCCACAAGGCCATTGTTCGTACTTATTCCATCTCTGTCCTTTCAATTAGCTGGGGTTTGATATTTTGTAATAGGAAAGAGGCGTAAGAGCTCTTGGATAGGAAGAGAGTTTGGAATTTGAAAGTGATGGAGTTCTTTTGGGTGAAGAAGGAATGAGATTAAGAAGGAAATGAAGAAAAAGAAGAATTGTCCAAGGCAACAGATAAGTATAGGATAGCGTTTGTGATTTTATACTCAAAAGAATGAGATTGAGATGGAGATGAATAAGAATTGTCAAAGGCAACAGAAAAGCATATGGTAAGGTTTGGGATTTATTAGTATATATAAACATGCGCATTGTACTCTAAAGTATATTTTTTTATTAGTTGATTTTAGCTTGTACTAACTCTAGATCATATTAAATTAATTATTTAATATTTAAATCTGAAGTACTAAGTATGATTTATTTATTAAAAATAAATAAGTTAAAAGCAATGTTACCCCATATAATTTGGATGCACTTCTGCTTTGAGTAAATTCTAAAATTTGATGCTCTGCCACTCTTGCTCCATTCTTTGGTGACTTATTTTTTGGTAATACTTTACTTTCTTGCTATATGCTAATATCAATTTTCTTTGCACGAGCAGGATCCTGATTTTGTGGTTGAGGCAATGCCTATAAGCAGTTCCTCTCAATCAACTAGACCATCAGCACCATCCCCATCAACAACTGCAACAGAACAAGCACGATCACGAAGTTCAGGTAGAAAGAATTCTTTTGCAGTAGTATTGCCAGCTTCTGTTTCGAATGATAGAAATTCAAAAAGAGCTTCATGAATCACAGTATTAACTTAAGTTTCAAATGATGCTTTTGTTTGCACATTTTTAGCATCTTCGTTGTTTCACTTAATGGATTCTAAACTTATGTAGGATCAAATACCAGAACATCAGGAGCAGCAGCAGCACCAGGCCCAAATCCAAGTTCTTTGCGTTGGGATCGACAAACCTTACAGTTTTCTGCCAATGCTTGGGTACGTTAAACAATACACAGACATAACAATTAACTTCCTTAGATGTTATATATTTGAAATCGAACTTAATTGATATATGCTGGTAATTCGTTAATTGTGCATGCACGTGTGTGTTGAGAAGTTTGTGTCTCATCCAGACAAGGGTTTAACGGAAGTCCCTTATTTCTGTAATCCCTTTTCTGATTTTTTTAATGATGGTACTTCAAAATCTATTGTAGTACGGGTTATATTTTGATTGGGTTATGAATATAAAGAAGCCATTACATTGTAGAATGTATATGCTTCCATGCAACTAGAAGTTAGTTAGTACAGTAGGAAAGTTTCATTAGCAACAGTCTTTTGGTTGACTAGGAACCAATCATAAGTTTATGTGGGAAAATTCATTTTTTCATTTAAACTATGATTTGAATCTGATGTTTTTATGTGACTTTTAGCATCGTACAAGGAGTTGAACAAGACAATGTCTTGATAGTCTACAATGAAGTTGGTTACCGATGGGAATGCTCTATTTCTAGATTAGGTGCAGCCTGGACGTTGATGTAGATGTAGCAATAACGATAGTTGTTTGACACAAGTACTCCTCAAAATGCATGTCCGTACATACCTAAAGCTCGTCAATGCAAGGTTCGCGATGTCTTGATAGTCTACAATGAAGTTGGTTACCAAAAGGGTGTGAATAAAGACCTCTGAAACTTTATTTTACAAGCCAGCTAAGAGTTTCGGTAAATACTTTATCAGGAATTTAACGTGCAGTTTGGATATGCCAATGAAGTGAAAGAGAATAGCATTTGTGTGACTAAATTACACATGGAAGTCATGGTTTATCGTTTATTTCTTTGCTCACATGGGTGTTGTGCTTTTATGGAAATCATGGTTTATCCTTTGTTAATTTTTCTTTTACGTGGTTGTACCTGCAGGTCTTTGTTGTGGCTGTGCTTGCCATTCTTCCACTTGTACCTAAAAATCTTTCAAATAAGGCATACCGGTTGGCCTTTATGGGAACCACATGTTCCTCTCTGTATTCTTTGTACTCGCTATATGGGGTAATCTTACTGTCGAAGACCATTTCATCATCTTTGGAATGTTATGAAGCAGATATGTTATTATGCTTTTATCTTTCTTGCATTAACCAGTTCTGTTATTTCAGAAACCTAGGGCATGGAATCTGCAGGCTATCCAAATATGGTTTCAGTCAGTAATTGGAACCAAGGATTTTATCCAATTTGTGTACTGTCTTATGTTTATCACCTCCCACCTTCGCATGAAATGTGAGCATCACTTGGCCCCTGACCTTTTTGATTTCTTCTTTCTTGAATGTCGTTGAACAGAAACCTGTCTTTTTTCCCCGATTCCACTTAGTATCTGCTGATGTTAACTTCTTGACAGTTGCTTTAATTCCTGTTCTTTGCCGAGCTCTTGAACATGTTGCGAAGTTTTTGAGGCGTAATTTTACTCGTTCCTCCTTGTACAGGTAAGTTTTGGCAATCACACCTTGAATTTGATTGCTTAATTCTATAGTCCTTTACTGATCTGAAGCAGACTTCATTTGAAGTTAAAATCCTATGAAGTTCAGAATACGCATTAGAAGCTCAGTTTTGTTCGTTTATGTGTTGTTCAGTGCATACATTTAGGCTGCATTTGGCCCGACTTATACAAGTGCTTATTTCAGCTTATAGTTTATTAAAGCATTTTTTAAAATTAAAAGTGTGTTTGGTAACACCTAATGGGTAAGTGCTTACCCATAAGCAGTAGAGGAAAGCTACCCATAAGGAGAAGCTGTTGAGAATAGCTTCTCTTATCACTTTTACAGGAGGCTATTTCTAAACTTTAGTAATATTTTCATAATACGCATTTTACCCCTAAACTTTCATAAGCACTTAAATAAATGTTATTTCTAAACTCTAATAATATTTTTATAATATCTATTTTACCCCTAAACTTTCATAAGCACTTAAATAAATGTAACTACCAAACACTATTTTCTTCAAATAAGCAGTTTATTGTTGCTGTGGATAAGCGTTCCCATTGATCTACTTATCTAAAAGCACAAGCCGGGCCAAACACAGCCTTAGAATCGTTAGAATTTAGGAAGTTGCTTATACTCAATACATCACATCCAGGTGTCATCTGTTGGTCTGCGGGAAGTTTTCTAATTGAGTTCACCTGAGCAGGCCATGAACATTAAATTGTTTTTCAGAATCTTGAATTCATATGCATTTTTCTTGTCTTCCTTACTATTTAGGAAAAATCATCAGAAGTTGGAATACATGTTAATATTTATGCAGATGTGACTATGTGTTTGAAATCTGTCACGTGTAAGGATTGCCTGTTACTGGATCTGGAAAAAAAAAAAAAAACCTGAGGCCAAATTGCCCAGATGAGGGTATGGGTAGATTTGGCAATTTGTTTCATAAGAGGAATGGATAATAAAGTAGGAAACATATCCAATCTCTTGATATTATGTTTTTAATATTAGTTTTGTTTTAAAGGTCACATGCACTAGAATTATAAACCTGGTGAACTTGTATTTCACTTGTGGCTGCGTCTCTGTTGAACCCAACTTGGCCATGTGTATTTCCATTTACCCATTGACTATAGTTTACATAGTAACACATTTGCCACTTGGCAAGAAGGCTTCTTAAATCTAAAAGTCTTTCTTCTATAGAATTTAAAAAGCATTAAGGCTCTATTTTTTTTTTTTTTTTGATAATTAACATCAACAAATATATTAACCATCAAAGGATAAAGTTTACAAAAAGAAGAAGA
>JAUPMG010120783.1:0-11762 GCA_031762675.1 Pachysandra terminalis | reverse complement strand
TTTCTTCAGTAGTTGAAACATTTCGAGATTCATCAACAAAAATCACCTTGATCTCCTCTTCTTCAGTGGGAGGAGGAATTTCTGTGGTTTCAGGTACAGTTGATGGGGGGTCAATTCTTTCCGTCGTGGATTCAAAATTTTGACAACCTGAGAAACCAAAGATAGGCTGGGGCTCTAAATCAATTGATGGGAAAATATCAAACTGGAAGCTGGATTGTTTGACTATTCTATTAGGAGGTATTCTCTTAGATTCTGTCAAACTTGTTGCCATATTTTCCTCAAAATTTTTTTCCAGAATATATAATTTTTCTCGTAAAGATCGAATCTCCTCATCCTTCATTGCATTATCACACCTTAGTTCCCTTAGCTGTAAATTTGTTTCGAAAACGATATCCCGGTTTTTCTTCTCCATTTCGGAGAACTTCTTCATATCTTTATAATTTTGAAGAATCGAAGTGTACTCCTTTAATTGAATATTTTCTCTGCCCTCTATTCCATTTAAGAACAGCTGCTGCCAATTTGGTTCATATTCTTGCTCTGTTGCCTGTTCATCATCAAGATTATTATCACTCACCTTGGATTGAATAGGATCTTCTTGTTGCTCTTTATCAGTAAGACTGGGATCCTGAACCTCATCTTTATCCTTCTCAACTTCTGTTTTCATGTCCCTTTGGATCACAGAACCATCATCAGTAGGACTCACTATGTCCTGCTGTTTTTCAAACTCTGTTTGAAGCTGGACATCAAGAATACCCACTTCTTCTTGTAACGAACCTGTGGATTCGACATCCTCGTCTAGCTTCACACTCTGCAGTTTCTGGGAAAGATGATCGTGGTCGCAACGTGCTTCAGTAAAATGTGTCTGGAGGTTGTCGTTATGATCTTCAACACTCTGGTTGAGATCCCGGACTCCATCTAACTCCTCCTCGAGTTCTCGTAGCTTGTTAGTCATTGTGTTTGAACCCTCAATTGGAGTTGTTTCCTTACCATCTTCCAAGCTCCTAATGTGTGCATGGAGTTCATCAGTTTCTGATCTTAGTCTCTTTATAAGAGCAATCTGAGACGAGACAGCGTTTTCTAATGCGATGACCTTATTTACGAGTTCATCAATCCTCTCCGCTATTTCTGTCACAGTAAGAGATGTGCTGGAACCCAATTCAAATTGTTCCATGACCTTCTCTCTTAACAACTCCAATTCATGTTTCTCTTCTTTGATCTCTCCAACTTCTTGGTCCAGGTTCTTCAGCTTCATGGATTCATCTTGGTCAGGGAGCTGAATTTGATCGGTTTTATTGAGAAGAAACTCATCCTTGAGAGTCTCCAACTTCTTGTGGGCATCCTTAATCCTTTGATACTCTGTTCTTGCCTCTTCGGCCAATCTATCTTGCTTTTCCTGCAACTGAACCAAGGTCTCATCACATGATTTTAGAGCTGTAGCTGCCATCAAATTTCTAGCCTCTTCATCTTCAATGACTGTTCCAATGCTAAATTCATCTTGCAAGCTGAAAACCTTGGCTTGCATTTCCGTGATCCGGTTCTCGATTTCCCAGTACTTTGCAAGTCCACTCTCATATGAACCCTTCATGAACTCCTTCTCTGTTTGTAAGGACAAAACCCCTTTCTGAAGCTTATCGATCTCTTCAATCGCCTCAGGTTTGTTCATCCCAGAACTTGTAGCAGAAGAACTACTAGTAGTAGTAGTTGTCTTCTTGGGCTGCACTTTCTTTGCAAGTAATGCAGTCAAACTCTTTGTGTCTTTCTTCATTGGAACCTTTGGGATATTTTCTTTTGGGACTTCCATCGCACCCTTCGGGAGTTTGGACGCTTTCGAAGAACGATCTTCTTCTTCTTCATCTCCCATAGCATACTGGACTTGTTCAGGGAAAACAGTAGCAATGGTGTGGTTGGCATTCTGTAGCTCCCCTGACATGTGTTCGTACCTCTCGGCTAAGGCTCGGTAAGCTCGGTAAAATTCTTCGACGAAGCTTATCAGCTCCGGCCTCTTTCTGTAGTACATCTCCGCTCTTTTCGCAAAGGAGTCTCCATCCTCTTCAATGAGCTTTAGTGTGTACTTCACCTTATCTTCCATATCTGCGATTCCGCGAGATCATCATCCATTTCAATTATTCAGTTTACTCAAAACTAGAGATCAATAGACCATATATATATTGGTTCCTTTATGAAAAATTGTTTCTGATCACCTCTTCTACCCATTTAACATACAAGAATAAACACACCAAAACAATTTATAGAGCACAAGGAAATTGAACTTTAGATTCTTAACATCAAAACCAACATAATTTATCCTCTTCAAGCAAGCAACACACCCACACCCACACACGAGCATGCACACACACACAAGCATATATATATATGATATTTCATATCAGGTGATTTGGGTATCTTCAGGGAAGGAGACAACACATCTATTTTTGGGTGGTATAGTGGAAAGTTTTGGAGGATTTGAAATTTCATATATATATTTATATGAAATTTCATATCAGTTTTGGTGATTTGGGTATCTTCAGGGAAGTAGACAACACATTTTTTTTTTTTTTTGGTGGTAGTAGTGGAAAGTTGAGGATTTGTAATTAGTGAAAAAAAAATGTATGATAATATATTGAACTCAAATTTAATTTGGTGAATGCACTAATTACGAAACCGCCGTCTTTCCTCTTCATTTTTTTGTGATCTTTTTTTTTCTTTTTTTCTTTGTTGTTGTTGTTGCCGTTGCTAATGCTGCTGCTGCTGTAGTTATAATTGTTGTTGCTGTTGCTGCTATAGTTGTTGTGTACGCGCGCCATTTTCCTTGGCATCTATGCTAGTAAGTTCTTCACAGTGGTTGTTTCACCAAATCAATTACCACAATGTCAAAAGACAATAGAGTTTGCAACACAGATACCAGAATTTTATTCAAGCAGTAAAAATCTAAATCCATTAGTCCAGAATTCATTCAAGAAAAGACTCAAAACAGAGAAAAAGAACAAATCCCATTTCACCAAAACAACCATTTTAACATATGATGTAAGATCTGAAAAGAAAAATAAAAATAAATAAACAATATTGTTTTGCATTCATCTTTGTCTAAGAAGAAGAAGAAGAAATGCAGAAAAAGGAGAAACATTGCCACTGTGTTCCCTGAAGTTGCATTGTATAATCTGATTCAATCAAATAAATTGAAACCCATTTGTTTGTGAATGAGAAGAGTAATACCTTCAAGGTTTTGATCAAGCCATTTGGACTGCTTTGTCCTGATGTGGCTCGCCCACCACCATGAATAAGCATTGCTTGCAGCTCTCTGCAACATCTCTAACCTTCTCTATTCAAACCAAACATATATAAATCTCTCTCTCTCTAGATAACAAGAAAAACTAGGAAGAAGAAGAAAGACACCAAACATATATAAATCTCTCTCTCTCTAGATAACAAGAAAAACTAGGAAGAAGAAGAAAGACATGAAGAAGACGACACTCTTAACTAAAAGTCAAAATAACAAAAAAGGAAAGCTTTTGTAAGTTTTATTAACGAGATGGAATCAGAGTATGAATGCTAAAACTTATTTTTGGGATCAGGGAGGGGAGAAGACTTCGCCTGATTTAAGTGTTAAAACCTTTGAATACCCACGAATGAGGGGTTGATTTGTTCACCTGGCCAAGGCTGATTATGCCAGGCTGGGACCCTCCTATTAAAGAAAACGGGATAAATGGAGAACATGTCACTTTTTCTTTTTTTACTTTACCAAAAGTGGCCGGCCTTGCTTTTCTTTTCCTTGAAAAGCCATGGCAGTCACCAAACGGTCAACACCATTCATGCCAATAGGTCCTGTGGAAAGGGAAATACATCTGGCTAATCCAATCTTAATTGGACTAAATTTGGAAAATAAGAATTAAAAAAAAGTTTATTTCATAAGTTAATTTAGGATTGGGAAAATAATACTTTGACTCCTTGAGATTTCTGACAATTGTAGTTAGACCCCTTGAGGATTTTGTAACTACAATGACACCCTTTGTCGAAAACCTCAAGTAAAAACACCCTCCTTAAAAAGAATTGAATGACTTTTAGACAAAGTGGTTATACCTTAGGTCTAAAATATTCTTTTTAGTCTTTCGACTAAAGAGCCAACATGCTCTAAGGTCACACTTGAATCAGTCATCAAATTGGAAAAAAAGAAAAAAAATAATGATGAATAATGGTTTATAAGAGGCATATCAATCGATGATTCAGAGGACAGTGATGGAAAAATTACAATTTTGCCATCAGGTGTGTTTCTCATCACACACCCATCATGGGTGTTCATCACAGAGGATCGGTGTCCGTATATTTTTAAGGACTAGTTGTGTTTACTTTCACAACCAATTGTTATGGGATCATATGCTGATTACCAAAAACTGATAACAAATATTGAAATACACACTAAGAGAAATAATCTCATAATAATTATTGAAATACATAGTAAGTGAAATTATCTCATATACTAAAACAATAGTGTAATTCAACCATCTAAGACAATAACTATCCTCACTAAAACAAGACTAATTCAAACAATACATTGAAGTTTAGGCTTGATGTCGCGAATAAGCCATTCTGCCATATATTTGTAGGCCTTCTGTGTCATGTGAATTCCATCCCACCTCATTCGTCTTTCTGGATTCGAACAAACTGGAACTCCTTCAGCTCCACACATTCTCGCCATACTAAAATCGTAATCGCCTCCAACCCCGCAACAGCTTTTTTTGTAAAGATCTAACATCAAATCCTGTTGATCATAATAAAATAGATAAACCATATCGTCAAATTCACTTCTTATACAAAGCTATATATATCCTACTGCTTAATAATAGATATCAAGTCTCACCTACATAAGGAGCACTACGAAGGAGCCATTGGAAGGCATTGTAGTAATCAGCATAAACCACAATAACATCAGGATGTTCTTCATTTAACTGTTTAATGGCTTCTTGGAGGTGATTGTTGTAAAATATTGCAAAGTCATTCAAGCTTTTGATGCACCTGAATTCATCATAAGATGATGAATCATTGTTTTTAAATCCTGTAAGATAAATTGGAATACATCCAATCGGAAAGTTTCCTGAGATCACTATTCGACGCGCACCGAGTTCAATCACCTGTTTTGGTAGAACAAATAGATCTTAGATAGCTCTTGAACCAATCAAGTTGTACTGAAAGGGAGCTATTTGTCACTAGAGAGAGAATGTTCTTCTTTAAAAGTGTAGAAGTGTCCAGTGCAGTAGATCCGGCAACCGCGAAGTTCACTCCATGAGTAAAATCTGCATTCTTCTCCAGAAAAGGATTGAGGAACGGGAGATCGACTGCCAAGGCTGTGAAAAAAAGGAAAATTAAGTGTGTTATATATATGATAATGTAAAAAAAATTGTTAAATTGCATGAATAAACAAACCATTGTCAAAAAATCATCTTCAAACTACGGTTTAAAAAAAAAAAAAAAAAAAAATACACATATTCTGAATTTAAACCTTATTGTTGTACTGGACTACAATCTCAATTTTCTTTTTTTTTTTTCCTTGGCTTTCTTAAAAGAGTTTATTATATATGTAAACGTTTAACATGGTAGTCACTAGTCCAATCAATACAGGATTCAAGAGAAACTATGAAAAAAAACTACTTACCAAGATAATCAACCATAAGAAGGCCGTTTGAGCATCGGCCGGTGGCCCTTTTGAAAAGAGTTTCACCGTAGGGGAGACGGCTGAACGCAGAAGAGGATCCGATCGGGAATTCACGAACTAAATTGCCAGTGTCGGATATGGAATCACCAAATTGGTAGATACCATCAAAGGTGCAGCTTTTGTAAGAGGCTTGAGATGATTGAATGAGAAAGAAGAGAAATATCAATGGCAGAAGAGATGAGAGATTCGCCATTGATGTTGATTGCAAAAACAAAAAGGGTGCAGAGAGAGAGAGAGAGAGAGAGAGAGAGAGAGAGCTAGAACTTGAGTTGTTACTGGTATAGTATGTACTGTGAACGTTCTGACCCAAAAAAAAAAATGTACTGTGAACGTAAAGGTTTGGATATATTTATAAGTGTTAAATAAAGAACAAGTCCTGGTTTTATTTGAATTGAATTCTCCAAGACAAACTAGGATTTAGTAATTCAACTCAGATTAGAAAATGTTTCCAATTTTTATGGACGGTTGAGATGGGAAGATAACTTAACACGTGTAGGAAGATCTAGAACATAATAATAGTGTGACCCCACCAAGGAGATCTTTTAATTTTGCGGACGGTTGCGATGGGAAGTTAACTTCAATCAATTCTCATCTTGTCATCTTGAGGCTTTTGAATGTCTACCAGAGGTGTCCTGCACGTGCAAGGTGCCTGATAGAAAAAATTAACAAACAATAAAATATTAATATAAAATTAGCAGACAAACCTTTGTGAATCAATTCGAAAATAAAAATTAAAGATGCAATAAAATATTAATATAGAATTGATAGACAAACTTTGTGAATCCGTTAGAAGATAAATATAAAAGATAGAATGAATTTAAAGAAAAAAAGAAAAGAAAAATATAGATAGAAAAAAAGAGAAACTCTTAATTGATATATTTCGTAAACCTTATAAAATAATATGTGATTTAATCCTAGAAAATAATAAGAAGTAAAGAAAGAAAAAACGTAATCAATTGTAGAAGAGAAATTAATGAATGTAAAAAAAAATAAACATTAATGAATGATATATTATGTAAACCTTACCAAATCATAAGAGATGAAAGTAAAAAAAAAGCAAACTAAAGGATATCGATATGTGATTATTGAGACGATTCACTGTTTGTTGCGCCTATATTCTCTTTACTAATATGTAATAGGGGTGTCAACCAAAAACTGAACAAACCAAACTGGAAAAAGTAGGTTTGGTTTGGTTTGGTTCGGTTTTTTTTTTTTCATTTTGGTTTGGTTATGATTGGAAAACAAAAGACATAATTTATTCCGTTTGGTTTTCGGTTAGGCTTCGACTAAACTGAACATAATTTATTCCGTTTGGTTTTTGATTTAATAAATCGGTTTATATTTCGGTTTGGTTTGGTTTGGTTTGGTTTTCGGTTTAGAGTAATGTCATTCGGTTTGGTTTAGGTTTGACCACTAAACCGACCAAATTATACCCTAATATGTAAAAGTAAGAATTATCTCGAAAATGTGTTAAGATTTTTTAGTAGGAATTGACTTATCTCTAGCTAGAAAGAAAATCGTCAATGATATTTTGCTATGGTTTTTTTGACGGTATTAACCATGCGACGCCACGTGTATAAGGCCGGTACTGATTAAGGTGAAAACCGATTAAGGTAGAAGTTGATTTGAAGTTGATTTGAGGTTGATATGTCCATTAGGTTTTAGAAATGGTCAGTTATCCGTTTTAGTGTTGTTTACATGGCACTATCCGATTGGTACCACAAGAAACATACTAGAAATCATAGATAATTTGCTTTCCCCTATCTATGTGCATTACTACACGTGTCATTTCTTTATGTATGTGAACTACAATACGTGACATCTTCTAGTAATAAATGTTAAAATAAAGGATTAATTCTACTTACACCCCCTCACAATTTTAAGAACTACATTTGATATTCCACTTATACCCATGTTAGTAACATCAGGTGAACGGCATTAACAAAGCATACTAATTTACCCTTTTAGTCCTATTTTAAAAACTAAATTTAAATGAGAGAAAACTAATTTTTAAAAGATAATAATTGCACTTCTATCGTTTTTACATTCAGAATTTGTTTTTACATCTTATTAGTTCTAATGAAGGAATACAAATCTGATTAAAATCCTCTTAAGCAGGCATTGGAGATATTTTTATTTTTTATTTTTTATTTTAATTTCTCATGATAAAGCCTGATTTGATAAGGATAGTGGTAAGTTGAGATCTACCAAGTCACATATACACAAAAGGTTATGTATAAGGAGAGTGCAAGGGTAAAAGAGAAATGTGTATACCTTTAATAATGGATATAAATGTCTTTTTATGTGTTTGGCTTCTGTCCAAGGATAATATAATCCATAAATTAGAAAAATTGAATCACATTAGTGCTTTCCATCAAATTATAAGACGAAATATTAAACAAATTGGTGGTTTCGGTAATATAGTACACAACTTCAAAAAGTATAAGTGGAATATCACAAAATACAGGAGTTTCTCTGCAATTGGTAAAAATATGAGATGTAAATCTCACAAGTAGAATATCATAAAATATAGGAGGGCGTTTGTAATTGATAAAAATATTGTATTTGGCTTATGTCTAAGGTAATATAATCCATAGAATAGGAAAATCGAATCACATCAGACTTTCTATCAAATTATAAGACAAATAGTTAAACGGAGGGATGGTCTTTGCAATGTAGTATAAAATTTTAAAAAAGTTTAAGTGGAATATTACAAAATATAGAGGCTTATCTATAGTTGATAAAATATGAGATATAACAAATTTCAGCCTCTCATGAAATATAGGGATATATTTGCAATTGATAAAAATATGAGTTGTACAAAACTTCAAAAGGTAAATATCACATAATACAGAGGTATATCTAAAATTAATAAAAATATGAGAGATGTAATGAAATGGTGTAATTTAGTGTTCAAACCTAAACCAAACCGAATCACATTACACTAAACCGAAAATCAAACCTGTGAAGCTAAAATTCGTCGATGCCATTCTTTGGTTTCTCCGCAAAAGTGGGGAAGATAGCCAGCTAAGCATGGCAATGTGTCGCGGGTTAAGTTCAGTCCGGCCTAAGTGTGTACATCGGGCCGGGTCGAAATGCATAGGCTAAAACACAGCACGGCCCTTGTTGAGATTTGGGTCATAAAAAATAGGCCCGGCCCCTCTACTAACAACAGGTATAACATTTAAACGGCAAAATGAGTTGGAGACCCGACCCGACCCGACAGAGCCAAGGCCAGGTTACCGGTGGGTCACTCCAGGTTTATATCGACCAAAGTATATATATTTTTAATTAAAGAGGATGTAATATTAAATCAAAAAGAAAATGTGATTTTCTAATCAATTTTGCTTGATAGAACAATTAAAAAATATATATATTTATTATGCTACAATATATAGCCAAGCTGAACGTAATTACAATTTCTCTCTCTTTATTCTTTAACTTATAGAAAAATATCTCTCAGATTCTCAATCTAGCTAATTAATAATAATAATAATAATAATAATAATAATAATAATAATTAGTATGAACTATGAAAAGAGGCCCAGAAGACTGTAAGTCTATGGGATGCGTGGCCGCGGGGACAGCTTGAATGATGGTGGAGAGAATAGTTTGCTTCTTGTAAGGTGGTGGTATCTGAACGATACCATAGCTTACTTCCACATTAGAACAGGAAGCAATGTTTTTTCCTTTATTGTACTTCAAATTAATGTCCAGCAACTCAACATCTTGGCAAAGCAACTTTTGACTGCAACTTGTGAGACTGAGGTCCCTCTTATGTTTCTGTAGTGAGCATTGGCTATTTTCACAAGCCACGGTTGCATGAACATGCAAGTTGCGACGCACACGTAAGTGCATGCGATGTGAGGAATATATATTTGATGATGAGTTTATAAATAAAAAAGATTTAATTAATTTTACCTCGCAATTACAAGAAAAAGAATCAGGACAATAGTCCTGATCAATGATAATCGGATTTTCCACATCGTTCATGATAATATCCTCAAATATGAAGCTTGAAGCTTGGCTAGCCAGCGACCCAACCCAAGTTTTGATCCTAACACCATTGGTGGTGCTTGACAAAGTGCAGTTCTTCACAGTGATTCCTCTCACATCCTCCTTATTCTCATTCTTGCCTAGGCTACCCACACTGTTAATTAAGAAAGTACATATAGCAAGAACTTGAACAATCGGAAATATTTTTTATAATTAGAAGTTAATTACCTAATGCCATGTCCTGGACCACATGTTACATTAGTGATAGAAACGTCGATGGAGCCTGGTCCGATAGAGATGCAGTCATCACCAGTACCGATCACAGAATTATATACAGTGACTTCATTTGAAGCGCTAATATGGATACCATCTGTGTTGGGACTATCTCCAGATGCAATAATGTGAAGATCATGCGCCGTGAAGTTCTGACATCTATGAATATCCATATGAAATTGCTTGCTGTTGATGGAACTGATCGATGCAACGTTTGCGTTTCTCAGAGTTAAATTTTATAGACTGCACAAACAATACATATAATAACTTGCGGTTAATTTAGTAAATCTGATCATCATTTAACTAATTGTAGAAATACTTACAGTTGGGAGAGTCTTTCAAGTGTTATTCCTTTTGCAATCGTTGAATTTCCAAACAAGGGCACCTTGGCTCATCAAAAGTTCATCCACCAGTGAGTATCAACAGGTTCAATGAGTCAAACGTAAACTATTTTGGAGAAGAGAAGTTATGTTTGATTGTGTTAACCCCTTTCTCATGATCTTACTAATAAAATCAGTAAGTATTGATCAACCAAATCTCTGTACACATTCATGCACAAGCAAACAGACCAAACCCAGAAAATTGATCACTTAAAGCCCAAAAGCCTTTTTATCAATTGTGTAGGCTTGATCCAATGACCTAAAACTAGATTTCGAAGTACCCTTGAGTTGTAGGAACCCTATGAGAAAAGTCCCAATAGAAAAACATCCAAAACGTGCTTCGGGGTATCAACTCGGTATATCGAAAGCATGCCGAGCCCTCTAAATTGAAGTTTTGCTCCTTGGATTGTTCACTGAAACTAAACTTGGCGTACCGAGAGTACGCCGAGCGTCACAGAAGCCAATTTGGGCGACTGGTTTGTGCACTGAGCCAAAACTCGGCGTACCTAGAGTACGTCGAGCGTTAATAAATGACCAAAACCCAAAATCCTTAGGAACCTTCATATGGAACCCCTCAGCGACCACTAGGTACATCGAGATATACGTCGAGACCCCACCGAGTGCACACCGAGAGCCTAATTGACCTGTTTTGACCCTTAAAACCTAGGACACCTAAGTTAGACCTAATCTAATTGATTTAATCTATTATTGGACTCTAAAGACAAGCCTATCAACTTGAGACCCTTCTAACCAAGTTTTAACCTAGTTCTAGCCAACTAATGGCTTGGTTTAGGTATGTGATGTTTTGAAACACTTAAGAGACCTGACTTTAAACCTTTCTAAGCAATGTCACACCCTCTAGTTGTGCATGTCTAGGTACAGAAAATGACTAAATAACTCAATGACTATTTATTACCACCATGTATGTGATTATGTGTAAATTAGTGCTTTATACTAGTGGAATACCTTATTATTTATGATTATGCATATCTATAACTACTTCTATCATAATTATTGTATTTATATGAACATTCTTATCTAAAATGAGTTATTATGCTTATTAATTTAGAATCATGAGAATGTGCTCATGTCTATGCTGATGTGAAAATGTGCCTATGAATCATTGTTTGTGTTAATTAAATGACTTGAATTAATGAGTTGCATTTTGGACTACCCTGCTGTGATAGCAAAGTCTAATTATACCTTGCATGGGATTAGATTACACTTGAGACCATTGACTTATTATTTACCATTGTTGTCCCATGGATGAACTATATATATTGTTTACTCCCAAGGTGAGGGATATATCTGGTGTGGTGATCCCAAAACACTTGTGGAAAGATGAAAGGTGAGGGAAAGTTCACAATGTGAGGCCCAATATCTGAATCATATACCCTTCTGTTAGT
>JAUPMG010120762.1:0-11763 GCA_031762675.1 Pachysandra terminalis | reverse complement strand
ACCAGCACAACGGTTACCAACCAAGTTTAAAGCTTCCATTGAAATGAGCTGTACTAGGATCCCTTCAACTGATACCCAAGTCCTCTCTTGGTCCTAAGGACCCACCAAAGTACCATCCCCCATAGCCCATCTTCTCATATCAACCCCTATTCCTTCCCCGCAATCGATGAATTTTTCTGGGCGAACGAGCAGGCGTCTTGCTCAGACTTCGCAAAAAACACAGCCTTCGTTGAATCTAATGGTTGAAAATCCCTAGATCCTAACCCAGTTTTTCATCAGAAATTCCCCTCTACACTTCCGACCAGTCCCTCATAGCGAACGACGCATGACAGCTAATGGTCAGAGACCATCTCAAGTCATTCGGGCACACCGCAATCACTTGTGACCAACCGTAGTTGGATATATGGCCAGATGTACTGTTCGATTCCACAAGGGCCTTCACCCCATTTTTTTTTGGGATCAAAACCATGAGCGATGGGCTCCTTTCCACCATTTCTCTGATTTTGAGATGGTATCATCACTGCTTCCGCTGCCTCTCGGATGTAGTTGCATCCCATTTTCTGATTATCTTTGGGAAGGAATAGAACGCAATGACGGGCCTCCTTCACAATTGAAGAAATTTTCACGAAAGACCCTCTTGCATTTCTTCGGCACTCCATCAGCAGCACTCTCCCTACCTCCCTAGGCGAGCCCAAAACTCCGAACTCTCCTTCCCTCTCGCAGAGAAGCTTCAGTTTCCTTATCATCCATTACTTCCTCATCTTTGAAGATTTTCCAGCTTGATAGTACTCCACACTGCTCTGTGATTCTCACCCACTTCTTCCCATTTCTGCTGAACCCTTCAACGCAGATCTCTTTGCGATCAACTCTGACATTCCGACAAATGCACCCATTCTCCATTCTGAAATCTCTGATCTCTCTACGAAAAATGTTAATATTTTCTTCTATTGACCATTATTAACCATTGTACAGTGTTGTAATGGCTAATATAGAAATCATATCTGTGACTACAAACCATAAAAGAAGGGGAGGTACAAACAAAAGAAGGAAAAATAAAATATAGGAATTCAAAAGTTCAAATCTTATTTGCACTATCTTTTCTTTATAATTTATTGAGTAATATTTTATTGTCATTGAATGTATGACATCGAAATTATCATTTGTGATAATGAATAGCTTAGTTTTGGAGGTGAACACATTGCATAAGCAGGAGATGGAGCATTTTGAGCAGGGTCAGCTGGCAGTCGCTATAGGCATGTGACATTCTGATAGTTGTGATGATTTGTGTTAGGTCATCTATATGCGTACCTAATTTTGAATTATTCGAAACATGCATTAGCATTTCTTTAATGATATGTGCTAAGAACATGTGTTGTGGTTGTGATCTTGATGTTGATGAAGAAACTAGGTGAAACATCTGACAATGAAGAAAGACACTTTGGAGCAAAATAATGAAAGATATGGAGAATCTTGTATGACCTGAGATGAGGGTGCTAGGATTATCTTACTTATATTCAGGTGTTGCAAAGGTTACTTGTCCACAACCTTGGGAATAGTGCTTGAGGAGGATCCTGAGTGCCCTAATAAGACATGGACATGAAAATCGTTAGCATGGTTACCTTAAAATTGTAAGACAATGCATTGCTACTTACCAGAAAAGGAAAAAAAATATAGAAGAAAAAAAGAAAAGAAAATACACTGTATTGGTTCTAGCCTGGAAACCTTTGAATATATAAGATGGCTTATATACCTTAGTGGAGGATTCCAATGAATCTCTTTCTTGTAGCAGCTTCTCTTTGTACTGTTTATTCACCATGTTGCTAATGTTTTGACTTGTTGCATTCTATGAATTCATTCAGATGTATATTTGTCTTAAAACTTTGTACCAATGCTTGCCAGCTACAGCTTTTGAAGCATGCCAATGGCTAACGTTTGTCTATTCTTTGTGTAATGTTTTGTTTCAGGCTAAATTCAAGATATCATTGCTTGTTCCCTCTGAACTGATTGCACTGTCCAATATGCCAGTCATTGAAGATAAACCTGATGGGGATATTAAGATTGTTAGCTTTCATGAATCACCAATTATGTCAACTTATTTGGTGGCAGTTGTTATTGGTTTGTTTGATTATGTGGAAGATCGGACACTTGATGGTATGGTCATATACATATCATATCACCCCCCACCCCCCCTGTTTTTTTCCCCCGAATAATGGAGCAAACATTCATTCCGGACAGTATAATCTCACATCTATATTCAGGGACTAAGGTTCGGGTATACTGTCAAGTTGGTAAGGCAAATCAAGGAAAATTTGCTTTAGATGTCGCTGTACGGACACTTGATTTATACAAGATGTATGTTATTTCTTTCTTTGATCTTTTTTGCATGTGGTTGATTATTGCTGCCATTTCTGTGACAACTGATAAATTCAAATTGTATGGAGGACAGACGATTGTATTTACTCTGTAAAAACTGATAAATTCAAACTATATGGATGACAAACAATTGTATTTACTAGCTTTGCAGTGATTTTTCATTTGATTGATCAGGTGCATGTGCAGCATCCTTTAGCATATAGTGTCTAACTTGCTATTTGAAGTTGTACAGGTACTTTGCAGTACCTTACTCACTACCAAAGTTGGATATGGTTGCAATCCCTGATTTTGCTGCTGGAGCTATGGAAAATTATGGTTTAGTCACATATCGTGAAACAGCTTTGCTTTATGATGAACAGCATTCTGCTGCTGCTAACAAGCAAAGGGTAATATAATGTGAAAAGTTGATCTAGATGTTGGAACTTAGTGCAAATTATATTGTTTATTCTTGCTGTTATTGTTCTATTCAGTTCAATTTAGTGTTTCATCATCTTTTGCTGCTTCTGTTCAGGTTGCAATTGTTGTAGCCCATGAACTGGCACACCAGTGGTTTGGAAATCTTGTGACGATGGAATGGTGGACGCATTTATGGCTGAAGGAAGGGTTTGCAACATGGGTAATTTTCACTGAATCCTGTCTAATTGGTACAAGTAGTAATTGGCTAGCAATTTATTAGTTACTTTTGTCTATGTTCAGGTTAGTTATTTAGCAGTTGATAGCTTATTTCCTGGATGGAAAATTTGGACTCAATTTCTTGAACAAACTACTGAGGGTCTTAAGTTGGATGGACTTGCTGAATCACATCCTATTGAGGTAAATGTTCGTAATTCAGTTTTCATCTCTCCCTTTTTTTTTTTTTTTGTGATTATCGTTTTGGAACCAATAGTGCTTGCTAGATTCAAGTTTACTCCAATGTATTGTATCACAGATTACTTCATTTTTATAAAACATAATTTTCAGGTGGAGATAAACCATGCTGGTGAGATTGATGAAATTTTTGATGCAATAAGTTATAAAAAGGGTGCCTCTGTTATTAGGATGCTGCAAAGCTATCTTGGACCTGCATGTTTTCAGGTTAGTTCATTTGTTTTTTTATGTCTTGACTTCTTGTACATGGTTTAATATCTCTACATCCTGGTTACTTCAGATATCTTCATCTTGTAAATGTACATTCCGGCATGCTCTAACTGAGGACTCTATCTACCTGGTCTATTAAATTCAGTATCTGTTGTGTTATATCCTTGGTTTAAACTGTTATCTTCATATGTCTTGACCGAAACATATCCTTTTTTTTCCTAGATACTAAAACAAAACATTTCGCTTTGAATGAAGCAAGTTAATCAAGTTTCTAAGGTTTTCTTCATTTTGGTGGCAAAAGTGCTAAAGTTCCCGAAATTTTAGGAATTCATGGAAATTTAAAGAATTATTTAGAAAGTAGAAATCTAATCCGGAAATCTCATGGCTCTTTTCTTCAACAGGCCAACAACATTCTCTGCTAATATTTAAGTAAAAAAAAAAAATCCCATGGAATGGGCTAGAATTATTCATTTTGGTTTTCTAATTGAACAATCAAAACTTTGTGGTGGATTTGAGTGGACACCAAGAATCATTATATCTCAGGGGCTTTGAACTAGAGTGAGCTCGGTACCTGTTAAATGGAATTCACTTGTTTGAGTTTGTCATTTAGCTTCCAATAAAATAACTTAGATTTTCTCTAATCGAATGGATATGATTATACAAGTTGTAGTCATTTGATGGGGTATTCTGGTTTGGATGTTTTTGTATCCCAGAATATGGATTGAAGAAACTAGTGTTAAAATGATCGGTGGTGTTTAAGAAGGAAATGTGATTTTCTATCTTCACTGAATTTAACTGTACTTGACATATTTGGTCTGTGGTATGTAGACCTGTGGTATGTAGACCTGTTTGTTGAATCTGGTATGATGATTGATCTGTATGGACATGTTTGTGAAGTGTGTTTTGAGTAGCTCAATTGTTGTTGAAGTGTGGTGTGCCGATTCCCTTCTACAAGTTTTTCCTTTCTGTATCTAGTTTGTATGAACCATCGGTCACGAAAGTGTTTTAAGGCTGTTATTAGCAACATTATGACTTATTTTTAAGAAATGTCTACTAGTAACGATTCCTTTAACCTTGCAAATATGGAAAGCCACAATTGTTGTAGTACTACTTCTGTTAGTTTGTTTTCATCCTTTCAATTGATATATCATGATACATTTGTACATATTGATATTCTTTTGAAAAAGATGGTTACTATTTTTTTAGGAAGTGTTTGAAAGTGTACATTATTATGTTTCAATAGGAGGGTACTTCTGAATTTGCATATATCCATATGGTTACTTATGCATCTGTTATGCATGCTTCCATTGGTACTTCTGGTCCCCTGTTATGGATCATTGATTTGGATCACATGATAAGCATGTCTTCCTTGTATTCTTTGTTTAGTAGATGTTCGGATATAGAGAACGCTGAGGGTTGCTCATTCTTTTTTTCTCATCTTTGGATTGGAAATGTAGATGATTTCCCTCATTTGTCCTTGTGTTCAGTTCTTTATGTTCCTAATGCCTAATCTCTGTACAAATTTTTTGTTTGTTTGTGGTATCTGAAAGTCGCTTAACTGTTATGTGGTTTTTAGGACATGAATCCAAAGGATAATTGATAGTGGTCATGAGTTGTGACCTGTAGCTTCCAGAGGAAATTCGTATCACTTTAAAGTCCAGACTAGTAGTGCTAGTATTGATATAAATGACCAGCTGATTCGTTGGCATTGTCACTTGGGTCGCTTTCTATCCTTGAAACATTTATAGTTTTGTCTATTTGTTTCATCTTTCTTGGATATCAAATGTAAAATTTGTGAATTTGAAAATGCTATTGTAGTGTTATACTCCCCTTGCAGTTGATCATTCTTGTTTTTGGGCCCTAGTCCTACCACTTCTCGGTTTTGTTATCAACGTGTTTTATCTTTCATTGATGACTGTACTAGGAATACATGTGTATATCTTGTGAAGTATGTGGATGAGGTTTTCTCTATCTTATAGAACTTTCCATAAGATTATTCACACACCATTTGATAAATCAATTAAGGTTCTTCATTTAGGCAGTAGAAGAGGATACATGTATTCTACCATCATGGGATTGAACATTGTTGACATACAGCAACAAAATGGTGTTGCTTAAAGAAAACTAGATATCTTTTGGAAATGGCTTGTCTTATACTCTTATATTCAAAAAATATAATAACCAGAGGTGGATCTTCTATTTGATTGGTCTCCTTTACAAACATCTGCTGAAAACCCAGCTATATCCAGATTTTCAGATGGCCTATACAAAAGACCTTTACCTGGACCGTCCTTGTATCTCTGAATTTTATACACTACATCTTAATGGGGTTGGCTTGGGGAATGCATAAATTGAGTAATCGTTCAATGAAATTCAACTATCTGTTTTCTTGGAAGAAGAGTGGCTAATCGATTTATTATTATTTATTAAAGATGTTGTTTACATCAATAGCACTTTTTCACTCAGAATATATTAGTGTCTACAAATAGGACTTAGGAAATGAAACAATAGATCAAGAAAAAGAGAAGTTATGGTACAAGGGGATATTTGATGAAAAGAGATAATTGGCAATATGTTTGGTAAGTGTATAAGATCAAGTCCCTTTAAGCAGAGCAACTAGAAGGTCAACAAAAGGATATCCAGAAGAATTTGAAGATTTGGAGGCAGGTTGAACTGGATCAGCAAGGGTGGTGCCTGTTGGTAGGAAAATAATCCACTGCAAGAGGGATATGAGCAGGAGTAGGAGAAGAAAGCTCCCCTTGACTACCAGTGAGTCAACATTAGTATCTACCTTTAGAAGGGATAAAATAGATACCTTCAAACTTCAAAGAGAGTAGCATAAACACTATTATAACAATGATGAGAATCTGGATTATAACATTTATATTCTTTTTGAGTATTGCTGTTCCCAAAAATATACACTTTATTGAGCGAATCCGTATATGGGTCTAACAAATGAACAAGATAAATCCCACCAAAGACTCGAGGAGAGAGATAAAGTCATGGAGATTTATATTGAGGGATGGCATTTTGTTGAATTGATGGGATAACAAACACTTAGTCGAAATGTGATTTAGGTACATGCATATTGCATATTGATCATTATGGTGTGAGCCAAATCTAACAAATGTCTATTTTTGCATTTTGCTTCTCATTGTTGTTTTATGTCATGGCCTTGATTAGCTGAGACGAAAATAATAAAGGATTTAGGACTTGATGGTATTCTGATTGAAGTGTGGATGTGCAGGGGAGAGTTCGGTGTATTGTGGTTGACCAAATTATTTCATAGAATTTTAAGAACTATGAAAATGGCAAATGCTTGTACGAACAGTATGCTAGAATCTATATATAAAAATAAAGATGTTCAGAATTGCTCCAATTACCCTGGAATTAAGCTTTAATGGTTAACAAGATAAAATTGTGGGAACGAGTAATGGAGCAAGGTTAAGTTGAATAATTTGGATGTCGGAAAATCATTTTGGATTTATTTAAAGGGTGTTCTACGGATAGAGTGGCTAATTATCCTGGAATTAAGCTTAATGGTTTACAAGATAAAATTGTGGGAAAGAGTAATGGAACAAGGTTAAGTTGAGTAATTTGAATGTCAGAAAATCATTTTGGAATGGATTTATTCAAAGGGTGGTCTACAGATAGAGTGGCTAGAGTGTTAATCCTGTGGGTTTTGGGTAGAACAGTGTTTTAAATGTCGCTTTTGCTGGAAATTTCCCTTTCGGGCTGGTGAATTTTGCCAAAATATCGGGAGATATTTTTGGTTTGTGGAATACTTTGCCAGATGTAGAGAAATGGAGAAAAGTTAGGAAAAACTTGGATTTTTTAATGAAACTTTAGGCATTACTAAAACATATATAAGTACACACAAATGACTCAAAATATAACAATAAACGGCTATGCATAGTGATGAACAATATTTAGTGATCTATTACATTAGTACACACAAATAACTCAAAATATAACAATAAACGGCTATGCATAGTGATGAACAACATTTAGGGATCTAAATTTAATAATTTAAAATGATTCTATGAGCTCCATTATACATCATTAATATCATAAGATTATATATTAAACATTATTATGAACTTACTATAATTTATTATTTTTGAAATTTTTGTATTTGTTTATAATATCAATAACTAAAAATATTAATTAGCTATCATTTTGGTGAAGCAACATTAAAAATTGAGAGTCAAGGGATTTCTAAAAGCAATCAATTTTTCTGTCTTGGATCAGTTACCCAAAAAGAGGGGATATTGATGAGGATGTTGCACATAAAATTAGAGCTGGGTAGATTAATTCGGGAGGTGCTTCTAAAATTATATCATCCTCCTTTTGCTATGTGTACTGTGAGCCTAAAAAGGCACCTATGGTTCTGAATGGTGAGTCTCCTCACTCCATAGTAGTTTGTAATGTTCCTCCCTTTTCTTAACCTCTTCAAGTCTTTGGATTTGTTTGCTTTGAACAACGTCTAGGTCTAGGTGATGGAAAGTGTGATTCCCTCATGTATATATATATATATGGTCTACAGTTCTGCAGTTTGCTGTACAAAAACATTTTGTTTATTTTGATGTCTCTTATATATATATATATATGGTTTACAGTTCTGCAGTTTTCTGTACAAAAACATTTTGTTTATTTTGATGTCTTTTCATTGAGCAAACCCTCTAGTACTCAGCTGTTGGTTTTTAATTTTTTTTACTACTCAATCCCACTTATACTATTGTTGAAATTGATCGTCCTATTGCCGTGCAAAAGGTACAAGGCATGCTTCCTTCTTCCCTTTGGCCTTCCTTTGCCACCATTTCTACGCCCTCCAGCCTCTTTCCGTTCCCCATTTTATCTCCTTGTCTTCTTTTTCTCTTCTTCTATGCCAACATTAGACTGCAGCACCCCCCTCCTCCCCCCCTCTCATTTTTTCCTATCATCCTTACTGCAAGCTCCATGAATTCCTATTTATCTTACAACACCCATTCTTCCATCTCCTCTTTTCCACCATCATTGCATCTAGGTACACCGCCATCCCATCCCTCGTATGCTGCATCCATCCTTCCACCATTACCCCAGAGCCATCCACCAGTCCCACCATTGCCTATGCAGAACCTTGGTATTCTTACGGGAGAAGGATGGAACATGCTATTCAATGTAAAAAGGCCTTAGCCCGTGGTTCCACGGATCGGCTGGCTTTGGTCAAGACTGGCCGGTCCGTATCGTGACCAGACTTCAACGGTTCGGTCCCAATCCACGATACCAACAATCGTATCGCGGGATTATGGACCGGCAGTCCGTTGACTGGTACTGCTGATCCGGCTGTCCGACGATCGGACCCACCGGTACCGCTGGTCCAGCGACCGGTCCCACCGGTCTGATCTGGTATTTTTATTTTAATTTTTTTTACTTTTTGTACTGGATCCGGACTGGCTGGTACTGGTCCGCACCGCCAGTCCAGACCGTCCGGGACCGGTCCAGTCTCCGGTTCCAATACATTAAACTATGCCTTAGCCATTGAAGCAAAGACCTTGTTCTAGAGGAGGCGATGCAAAAATAAGATTATATAAGAAAATTACAGAACAGAGTGAAGAATTCAATTATTTCTTGCTTCTTTATTCTCACTTTGAAATTGGTTACTAGCTGTTGCCAAGAGTCCTGCAACACTAGAAGGACTATATCCCCGTTCTACAAAATGGTTGCATGGAAGAAAATCTTCATCAAAGAGTCCAAAACCAACAGGGGTGAGGATCATAGTGTTTGAACTCGGATCCAACTTGGGGATCGTTTCGCTCCAATCCCGAATCGGGATCAGACGAGATTGGACGATCCGAAATTAATAAAAAAAAAATTTCAAACACCCAACTCGGACCGACTTAGACAATCCGACTCGCGATACCTAGTTGGATCGCCCGATCCGTATCGGGATTAGACCGAGTCATTATGTTTTGTTTAAATTTAGTCCCGGATTCAACTCGGGAATCGTCTCCGTACGATCCTTTACACTATGGTGAGGATATCTTCATATAATTTTGTTCTTAGGTGCTCAAACTTTTAGGCTTTTCATCCCTGAAGGTAAGGAGAGATGGGGCTGGCAGACATTCTCCAAAAACCTATTACAATGGCTTTATCCTCGAGACCCAACATTTGGGAGGGTGAACATGAATGGGAAAGGAGATGATGTTCTCAATCTCAACAAGATTCATGCAAAGGTTCATAAAGGGGGCTGCTAGTCTCGAGGTTGATGCCAATCACAGCTTCTTGGATGATAAATGAAAGAGGACTATGGTAAGAACCATTGATAAAGTAGCTATCCCTTGGAAATCAATTAGATGAAATTGTAGGATGCTTTGCTACCAATGTGGTTGTGTGAGAGCAATTCTAAGGTTCTTAGGATGGAGGAGGAGAAGCAGCATTTTACCAAAATTTTGCCAATTTGAGGGGTCCCAACATGAAAAAGTGAGGGAAATTTTGCCAAATTGGGGGGTTTGTAAGACAGTAACATGGTGGAAAAGTTGCCCTATCTCTCGACAAGTGTGATGTAAGCTCGATTTTGCCCTTAAGGGGCGAAATTGAGGGAAATGTCACCAGATTTCGGTGACGTCTCCCTCTCCTCCCCCTTCTTCAATATTGTTTTTGCTAAAGAGGGTTAAAAACCCACATTTTTTGCATTCTTCTGGAGTGTTTTGAGATTGACAACACTCTAGCACATGTTTTTGGAAGATTGGAAGCGTTCCATTCACCGTATGCATATTCTTGAGGTAAATGTGTATTTTCTATGTTTGACATGTCAAAACCTAACCAAATCTTCTAAAATTTTTGTATGACTGGTGTCGGTATGTGGATCTTTTGATGAAAATTGATATGTAATTATCTTTAATTCAAAAAATTAATAAAAATTATAAAAAATGTATATGATGAATAAATAATGCAAACTTAGATAATTCAATAATTAAAATTTAATTAATTTATCCAATTTTTGACAAGATTTTGGCCAATTAATTAGTCTATTTTCAATATAAAAATAATAAAAATTATTTAAAAGATGAAAAATTCTTTAAAAGCTTATGAAAAATAGAGAAATATTACAAAAGTTTAATGGTCAGTTACTCATCCAATTAATTAAATATTTAATTACGTTTTAATTTAAATAGTAAAAATATTAAGATATTAATTTTTAAAAATAGAGTTGTTAGAAAAGTCTAATTGCCCATTATAAGTAATTGGCCATTAAATAACTATATAATCATTTTGAAGCATAAAAATATGTAGAAGTGGTAAAAAATTATTAAAAAATTGTAAATTTTTTTTTTTAAATGTTAAAAAATAGAAAATTGTCAGGAGATGTTGAAGTATGTTCTCACGCTTTTCTTTTGCTTGTGCTTGTACTTGTCGCAAGCTTCTGTCTTGTTTAGGGGGTGATATGTCGGGCAGGAAGACGGATATTGGTTGGAGGTGATAAAGCAAATCAGTATATAACTATTGTCACTAGATAATCAAGAGCAAGGGGGTGTCTAGATTGAAGCAACACTTGGCACATGGGTACAAGAATGTAACTGATTACCCCTGATGTACCTCATGAGGTGAATAGGATGATGAAGGATCATTTAAAGTCTTTAGTTAGCTGTAGAGGGGAGATGACGGATAGACAGGAGGTGAGAAAGAGATTAGCACAGCCCGTGCATGCCTCTGCCAGTGTAGAGGATTCCGATGATGACATCGTCTGCCGTCATGATTGTGTCACAGATGCAGATGGAGTCAGTTATAGAGCTAGATGGTGTGCCTCTATGCTGTCTGATTGGGACTGGGGAGAGGATTAGAGATATCGTTTTTTCACAGGAATTGGGCCATTAGGGGTTGGGGTATCTGGTGATTGGCCTACAAATATATGGCCATTCAATTGAGCTCATACTGTGAGGATGCCAGAGTTGCCATTGAATCCTTCATTTTTCGGATCTAAAAATGCCAAGCAGAAAAGACTAAAGGATGTATGGAGTGGAGGGAATGTGAGGGACAAGATGGAGAAGTTTATTTCATTTCAGCCACATTCTGGCTAACATAGCGGCCGTCCCCACTCAAGAATATAGATGTACACGAGGCCAGGAGAGGAGTTTTTCCCCCCACCCCCATGAGATTATGGGTAAGTATTTAGATGAGGAGTGAGTGTCACGCCCCGGATCCCGGTGACTCAGATCACAAGGTGGGATGGCACGGATCACGAGATGAGACCTTCGAGATCTATTGCTAGACCGCGGATTGTCATATCATAACCCAAGATAACAACTAAGGTGAAACTAAATCTCATTTTAT
>JAUPMG010120751.1:0-11763 GCA_031762675.1 Pachysandra terminalis | reverse complement strand
CCTCCCAGTCGATGCCATCTCAGATCAACCTATAGCAAATAACAACATAAGAAAGTCATAAGAACTCAATACTTTTAACATTACAACTATTTTATGTTCTACAATTTTTCCCATATATTTTTAATCATTTTTATATATATATTTTTAATATTAATTATACTGATTAAATAATTTCAGAAATTAATCAAAGTAAATTTCAACACATAAACTATTAAGTTATAGTAATATGGTTTCTACTATTTTCCCCATATTTTTCTGTATGTTTTTAAAAATTTTCAATTTATTTTTATTTTTTTAAATATTTAAATTATAAATATTTTTTTGTATCAATTAAATAATTATTAAAAAGTAAATCAGAATATATTTTTATTATTTAAATTTTAAGAATTTTTTTCAAAAATATTCTAATATTTATTAGAAATAAATTTAAGCCCTATGTCATTATTTATATCTATTAAATATATAGTCTATGTATTTTTCGTCAAAAATAAATAAATAAATATATTTATTTTGAAAAAAAAAGTGACGACACCCATCTGTAGATCGGGTGTCATTACTTAACATATAATTAGGATTAATGATTTCAACAACAGGTTTCTCTATATCTGAAAAACAAAAGAGTTTTTACCTTGATTTTGTCAGGGAAAGTCTTGAAAACGGCGTAACGTTGTAGATCGGAGGTAGATTTGTGTTTTCGTACACAAATCATTTTTCTGTATATTTTTAAAATTTTTAAAATTTAATTTTTTTTTAAATATTTTTTATCAATTAAATAATTATTAAAAAGTAAATCAGAATATATTTTTATTATTTAAATTTTAAGATTTTTTTACAAAAATATTCTAATATTTATTAGAAATAAATTTAAGCCCTATGCCATTATTTATATCTATTAAATATATATTCTATGTATTTTTCGTCAAAAATAAATAAATAAATATATTTATTTTGAAAAAAAAAGTAACGACACCCATCTGTAGATCGGGTGTCATTAGTTAACATATAATTAGTATTCATGATTTCAACAACAGGTTTACTCTATATTTGAAAAAAAGAGTTTTTACCTTGATTTTGTCAGGGAAAGTCTTGAAAACGGCGTAGAGTTGTAGATCGGAGGTAGATTTGTGTTTTCGTACACAAATCAGGTGAAATAAACTTGATTTCGGTAGAAATTACCAAAAAAAATGAAGAGAGGAGGAGAAAAATGGAGAAGAATGGCTATAAGGGGGAAATCTGTTCGATTTCCCCCTTATATAAGCGACATGTCACGCGTGTTGCGCGACACGCGCAACATGTCGCCCTTTTTTAGTTAATTTCCCTTATCGGGAGACATGTCGAGTGACATGGGCGACATGTCGCTCATGTCGCCCGACATGTCTCAGGCTACTTAAAAAATTGGCTCGACTTGGGTGACATCGACGACATGTCACCGATGGCGCCCAAGTCGAGCCAAAACGACGTAAACCCATTATGTCGTGTCGCCCAACCCACAAATGGCCACATGTCGCCGACATGGTATTCTCTGCTCAAAACAAGAACCGTTTAGATGCCTAGCTAAAAATATGATAAATTAATATTTTTTCTTTTTATACACCCACACATATGATATATATATATATATATATTAATGTGGAAACAAACCGGTACCACGTGTAGGAACATGAAAACTTAAAAAAAAAAAGAGTATATGTAAATGAAAGCAAAATATATCACATTAAATACCAAACACAAAAAAAATCATTAATATCTAGTGGAATAATAAATTATTTATATATAAATAAATAATAAATTATTTATAAGTAGCAAAATGTAATAAATTTCAAGATATAAAGTCATATTTTCAAATATAAAAAAATGAACTCAAAATTTATTAAGAATATCTTACAACGAAAAAGAACGATGCAAATTGATCAATGGAGAGTTATAAGCAAGACTAGTGGTAAAGGGATACACAGACTTATGGAGTTCACTGCAAGTAGACTTTCACTCTAGTAGCAAAGATGAATACTATCTGAGGATACTCTAGTAGCAAAGATGAATACTATCTGCATCCTCTTATCATTGGTAGCTCTTTTATTATGGCCTCTACATTAACTGGATGTAAAGAATGCACTTCTGAAGGGAGATTTGCAAGAAGGATACATGTTACCTCCACTAGGTTGTAAATCACCTTAGAAGTTAAGGGAAAGTATATAGGATAAAGAAGTCAATTTATCGCTTGAAGCAATCTTCTTTTGCCTGGTTTGATATATTTATCAAGGCAATTACGATGATTAGATTTTCTCCGTGCTATGCAGTGCCAAGAGGGATAACGAGGTAATTACACCCTTAATTGTCTATGTTAATGACATTATGATTTCTGGCAATTCTCTTTCAGAAAGTGAAGAACTCAAGTCACTCTTAGCATCTGAATTTGAGTTCAAAGACTTGGGTGATAGGTCGATTGTCATACCTTTCTTTGATTAGGTCTGATATTGTTTGCGTTGTTAGTGAGTTTGTGCATGCACCACAGGTTCCTCATCAAGATGCTTTTGATAGGATTTTGAGGTTCCTTAAACGATCTCTCGGAAAGGTTTATTGTTCTCTGACCATGGTCATTTGAGGGTTGAAGCTTTTACAGATGCAGATTGGATAAGTTCTATTGATGATTGTAGATCTACTACGGGGTATTGTACCTGTATAGATGGAAACCTTGTTAATTGGAGAAGCAAGAAACAAACAGTTATAGCCAAACCGAGTGTAGAAGCCGAGTATAGAGCCATGGCTCATGGAGTCGTTGAGTTCTTATGGCTTAATATATGATTGCTGGAATTGGGTATTTCTACAGAAACTCCTATGCAGCTCTATTCAAGTCATGTAGGATTTTAGCTTCAAATAACGAAACAAAGAGTTAAAATGTTCATACCTATGAATGGATTCTTTGAATGGAAACTTTGTTTATATTTTAAGCTTTTAAACTATAGATAGGTTGACGGTGCATGATTCAATTTTACTTGAAATTAGTAACAAAGTAGTCTTATTTCATGTGTAAATGGTATTTAGTGTCCAACAACATACGCAAGTGAATATCCTTTTTTTCTTTGACGTTCTTAGTGCTATTGTGTGTGTGTGTATGTGTATAATAATCCCTTCAAATCAGAGTTTGATCTATTTGAAGTGAATTGGATTAAGTTAAATAAAGAATCATACACTGTATTGGATACTGCTCTTTGCTTTCACTGTATTAATCGGCATGCCAGAGTCTTTGCTTTGGTCATTGAGAGGTTTCTGCAGTCCTGGTGATGTTACTAATTTTACTCCTTGGAATACCATTATATACGTTCCGATGTGTCATCAGAAGGCTAGCACAAGAGCGGATGGGGTTATTCTCTGGGATTATCATGTCATCTGTATTCAGCTGAAACATGTTGACACTCTGCAAATATGCATTGAAGATGTGTCAAATCAGGTTTATTTTACATGGAGTGCTAGATTGATTGAGTGCTTCTAACTATTTTCGTGCTCAAATTAATTTCGTTCTTGGATATTGATATAGCAATTCGTTTCCTTACGAGATTCTGAAAATCATAATAAAACTTGCAGAGAAAAGAAGGCAATACCTCTCATCAAGTTTGGGATCTGGATTCAACTCTTTCTCTCCCTTCTCCTATAGGCCACTATATATCTGAAGCTATTCGACCATCGTTCAAGCTCTTTCCTGAGTATCAGAGGTACTTTCATAATATGCTGCACTAATGTGTAGCCTCATACATTGATGAGCAGTATGAACTCACATTGGCCATGGAGTAACCATGACTTCTATGTGATATCGAATAGTGCACTGTTTTAACTCTTAGGCAACTACTTTTTTTTTTTTTTTTGAGTTATATATAGCAGTAGACAGTGTCCGCTGTAGAGTGTAGACAATATTCCTTGTATTTTGTTGTTGTTGTTGTTCTTTTTGATTTTAATGCTTCTTTGCATTCTTGAGTACATTGTGTGGCTAGTATAATACATTACCTTATGTTTAGTTGTATGTTATAAACATTCGAATGAAACTATAATTTTTTCTTGTTGAACTTGTGCTTAATTGTGAAATTTCTTTTTGGTCCATCTTTTGAAGTAAGCAGCAGGTCCTTTATTGTATAAGAAATCTAATGATTAGGATATCTTCTGAATGAATTTCTCCAAACTTCCAATGCTCCTTCTTTCTAAATATCAATTACCTTCAAATCTTTTATGGAGCCAAACTGCAGAGCCAAAAGAGTATATTTCTTAAAATCCCTCCCACCACTCTAGTCATCCTTCTTGAAGCAGTTATTATCCCCAGTACCTTGAATTTGGTTCTAGAGACAAAAAGTTCAGAATTTGATTTCATAATCCAACTCGTTGGAAAACCAAACCTCTCCCGGTCTTGGACCATGGTTCCCAAGTTTTTTCCTGAATAATGGTTTTTATTATACAAATTTTTCTTTGGAAAACTTCTACGGTCACTCAATCCATAACCACCTTATTCATCATGGCCATCCCCTACAACTTAGTAACCTGTGTTCTACACTTATTTGTAAATATTGAAGCAGATAACTTGCTAGAAAAGCTCAACTACATTCCAAGAGTTGTACAGTCAAGTCTTAAACAATTGAATTAGAGGAGGATTGATACTGCATAAGCAATTATATTATAGTACTATAAGAAAGGGTTACATATAAAGATGGTAGATGATTGTAAATAAAATCTCATTGTGTTGAAATAGAGCTGGAGGAGCAAGTGCAATAACATCTTAGCTTTCTCCCTAATTTTAAAACACAGCCAACCGGGTATTGGGATGGATCCCATCTTCCAAGGATATTGTCAAGAGAATAATTCAATGGTTGAGGACTTAACTGCACAACTCTCTAAACTGTGGTTGGGCTGCTATCCTGCGATGTGATGTCCCATTTTAGCCCTAACTGGGGCTGTTAAGCATTCTGGTAAACCACAACCCTCTGCTTTAGAAGTTTGGAATGTGAAACCCCCTTCTATTTGGTGATGCCCCAGTTTCCCCGTTGGAGTGATTCTTTTTCTGAGAAGTAATAATTTTTTTCCTCTCTCTCTCTCTCTCTCTCTTGTTAGGTTCTCTCTCTTGTCAGATTGAGATGGGCGGGGTCCATATTTATGAAAAGTTTTAAGGTTTGTGAAAGAAAAAAAAATCAAGATATGGAACAAGGAGGTATTTGGAAATCTAATGGAGAAAAACACTGAAGGTGACAGAGGAAATTGAGGATCTAGAGAGAAGAGGGGTTGGGTTCTAGGACATTTGAGGATAGCGAGAGGCAACGTTGAAAGTATCGGTTTGGTATGGGGTATCGGCCCTTCCAAAACCGATAGGTGTTGGTCATATCAGCCAATACGTATCCATTATCGGCCGATACCATTAAAAAGTCGAGGCACTTTGACATATGTCACTCGATACCTTTGTAATTAGGTTCGAATCGGCCACCCTCAATTGATGTGACTCTGCCGATAGGTAACAGTATCGGCTGATACTTAAAACCTTGGGGAGAGGAGAAGGTCATTAAAAGGGGAGCTTGAGGTCATCTTACATATGAGGAAGTCAGTTAGACTTTGGAGGCAAAATCACAGGTCAAATGGATCAAAGGGGGGGATGAAAATACTGGTTTCTTTCATAGGGTGGCAAAGGAAGGAATAGTAACAATAACATACCTCGATTGTTAGTGAATGGATCTTAATTGGTTGATATCAAGGAGATGGAAGGAGCACATAGTTTTTGTTTTGATTTGTATAGATCTGAGCTTAAGGTGGAATTCAAGTTAGGAAACTTGGAGACCTCTTGATTGAAGGAAACATAGTCCTTTTGATTAGAGAGGCCTTTTGAGAAGGGGAGAATCAAGAAAGTAGTGTGGGAGTTGGAGAGAAATAAAGCCCCAAGTCTTGATGGTTTCAACATTGCATTCTTTCAAGATTTGTTGGGAGATCTTAAAAGTTGATTTATTAGAGGTAGTGAGAGAATTTCATAGCAGTGAGGTGATTTATATGCCCACAAATGTAACATTTCTGGTGTTGATCCCAAAGAAGGGAGCCACAAAGATTAGACATTTTTGGCCCGTCAACTTAACCTCCAGTTTGTACAAATTATAGCCAAGTTGCTGTCTCCGAGGCTTAGAGAAGTAATACTTTTGGTGGTATTTATCCACCAGATTACTTTTATCAGAGGGAAGTAGATTTTGGATAGTGCATTAGTGGCAAACGAGTGTATGGAGGAGAGAAGGAGATCAGGTATTGTAGGGCTTGTGTGCATGTTGGATTTAGAAAAAGCCTATGATCGAGTAGAATGTGATTTTTTGGATACCGTTCTTGAATGCAGTTCTTGAATGGAAAGGGTTTGGAGAGAGGTGGAGAGGGTGGATTTGAGGTTGTGTTAGATATGTGTTGTTCTCCTTTATCCTTAATGGGAGTGTCTTAGGACAGATTTTCCATCGTCTAGGGGATTGAGATAAGGAGATCCATTGCCTCCTTTTTTGTTCACCTTGGTGAGTGATGTCCTTAGCACCTTCTTAGGAAAGCCGAGTACACTGGTAGTGAGAGGTTTTCTGATGGGGATTGAGAGGGTCTTTGTGTCAACCTTCAGTTTGTGGATGATGCTATACTATTTCTTGAAGCGTCTGAGGATTAGACTTTTTGGGCTAAATGCATACTCAGATGCTTTGAGATGGTGTCGGGTTTAAAAGTAAAGTTGGAGAAGTCTACCATTTCAGGCATTCATATCGAAGAGGAAAGAGTGTAGGACTTTACGTATTTTATGATTACCTTTGGGAATCGTTGGCTGTGAGTTTTTGGGATCTAGTGGTTGAGAAAGTGCAAAGGAGACTAGCAACATGGAAATGAGGCTACCTCTCCTTTGGCGGTAGGATCATTTTGATAGGAGCAGCTTTTGATGTATTATTTGTTGTTCTTTAGAGCTCATGGAAAAGTGAATAGGCTACTTGTGAGGTTCAAAGAAATTTTTTGTGGGGAAGGAGGTGGTTGAAAAAAGACTACTTTGTCAGATGGGAGTGGGTTTGTAGAGCCAATTGTGAGGGGGGAATTAATTTGGACAATATATAGACTCGGATCTTATCCTTGCTAGGTAAGTGGCTGTAGGAGATACAATACTAGCGAGGAGAGTTTGTACCGGAAGGTGATCACAAGTAAAAGCAGAAGCACAAAAATGGATGGGCTATAAATTGCAAGCATAGGCATTAGGGGGCAATCCTTGGCAAGCTATTGTGTCTGGTTTTGATGCCTTTTCCCCATTTGTTAGATATCGTGTGGGCTGTGTCCAATGTGCTTTTTTTGGTCTAATCTGCGGTGGGGTGATCCCTCCTTTCCAATTGCTTCCCACTTCTCTGTTGACTTTCAGTGGATAGGGATGCTATGGTTGTGGATATTCTTTCATGATCCACGGCAGTCCACTATTGACATTGACCCAGTGGTACTGCTTTCTCTGTTTGGCAGCTCCACTCACCTACCAGTATTCAATGACTTGGCACCATGCCCATACATATTACCAAGACATTTTAATCCATTCTATAGGTCGTCCCCTCTGTGGTTTGCATTCATGACGTGTTGCCTGTTCTGATACCAACTGTTGCGGACCTAACTGTTGTTTTAAAATACCTAAGACTGATGGAAACTTATTAGGTTAAGCCCTTAACATTTAGGATTGTAACATTTTGTTTTATCTTTTGTACATATTTTTATATTTTTGTAATCTACTAGCTTGGTAAGCTTATTGTATATTCCTTCTTACACAATATATAGGTATACACATCATTACCATTATAAAAAAAATAAAAATTACTGAAAACGAAAAGGAAAACGCCCCTAGTATAAACAGTAGTGAAATTCGGCCCTAACTCGAGACTCAGTCATTTTTGGGCCTCGGGTTCTGCTGTGGTTACTGTGGTTACTGTGGTTTTTTAGCAGCTGTTAGGCTTGGACTGTATCTCTTATTTTGTTTTCTTCTCTTGATTTGCTTCCTTTGTTTTGGCTTACCTTTGTGGTATACCATTTGTGTACTGCTGGGGTGTTTTTTGCCCTTATGAATATATATGCTAGTACCTCTGTTGATCCAAAAAAAAAAAAAAACCATAATTCTATATCTAAAAGACTTATCAGAGAAAATCCTGTTATTTTGCACCATGACATCTACCTTGTTGGTTCTCCATCTTCCCTTTTTTTTTTCCTGTGAGTTATACCACAAATAAAAGAGAACTCTGCTACAAACAGTGGGTAAAATTTGCCTCAGTACCAAAACCTAAAACCATGAGTTCTATATCAAAAAGATCGTCTGAGAAAGCTTTACTGTCCTGCACCACTATGTCGACCATGTTGGTCACAAAGGAAGAGAATCCTTCTATAAACAATTAGTACATTTAGCCTCTTGATTTGGTCATCTGTCAAATCTTAAACCATGAGTTTATTTCTGGAAGAGTGACTGCCAATTCCATGCTGCCCTACACTATTATGTACCAAATTAGCTCCTAAGGATCAAGAAGAAACCTTGCTGTGATACACTATTATTTCTGAACGATTAACTCCAGTTCTTTTTCTTCCCTGTAATTTGTCTTCTATTGACCTGCATATGATGGAACACTATTGATCTAAGAAGCCTCAGCATATAACACGTGGAGTCGTCTCAGTTTCTCTTTCAATACATTTTCTTTGTTAAATACTAGAAGAGATAATGTCACTGTGTACTAAATGAGATCTATTGTCAACCTGAACACATTCTTTTCATACTTTCTCACTACAAGGTCTGTTCTTGTGACATTCAGACTTTTCCGGATTGTACATGCTCCGATGTTTCTTCGTTTCTTTGCATCCGATAGAAGACATATGAAGGATTCTGCTGGAAACTGGATTTCTCAACCTCCAATATATGAACCCATAGTTGCTGAAGGTAAATGCTAGGAACAATTTGAGTTGAACTTTGTGTTAATATTAATTACATCTGCAGTTCTTCTATGATAGGTCTATTGGAACGTTTATTACTTAGTAAAATTAATTGTAGTTTGCAATGAGTTTTAGGTATCTAATTCTCTAGAATGCGATGTGCAATTTGTGTATTTGATATGCAGTTCTTCTAGTAACATTAAACTGAAGCTAATCACTAGTACTTATTTATACCTTTAAGAACCACAATGCAGAGATGCATGAACATGCAAAAGGAGAAAAACAACGATATGAAGTTCTTAGGAGGCAAATGTAGTACAGAGAATCATGCACGAAGTGTAACGAGCATTTAGCAAATGGCAGAAAGCCTTTCTTCTAGGCAATGATTTCTGAGAATGCTTTAAACTAGCTAGTAGTTTTCTTTCTCGGTTACACTTCAAACAATGATATATACACATGAACAAGATGTCGTGCTTCAACATGGATATGAGGTGTCAGATACAGTAATCACCCAAAATATGGACGCAAGGAATAATATAACATAAATATAAAGGCCCCCTTTTGGATAGCGGGGTATTGAGGGAATATGTAAAAATAGCCGACTTTCCTGCAAAATAGTGCATTTGGACAGCAAGATTTTGTGGGAAAGTGTAGAGCCCGTGGACAATATATTCCCATTCATTCCTACAATCCTAAAAAGAGCAGCCCACATATTTTTCCAAGAGACAGAGAAATGTGGGAATGTCTCCTGGCCTCCCATTTTATACCCCAAAAAAAGAAAAAAGAAAAAAGCAATCGCTGTTACTCTTTATCTTTTACCAAAATTCCCCTGTAGCACTTAACCTTCCTGCATGTTCTTGCAACATCCAAATGCCTTGCACTTGATTTTCTTGCATTTAGCTTTCCGAACTAACTTTCTGGCTTACTCTTGGTATCCAAACGGAACCAAATAGTAGTCAAGAAAATTGATCACATATTACTGGAGCCACGATATTATGCATGTATCCTGCATCTTGTAAAATTATTGAATGCTATAAAAAAATTAGTAATCATATATTAAGTTACAAATCTAAACTGTGTAGCTCGCATGGTGTTATGCTTCTCAGAAGTGCCATCTAATCATGGATTCTAAATACTTGAATTACAAGTCCTTCTTTCCTCCCTCTCCCCTTTCGTTCTTCTTCTGTTGCATCCAAAATCTGTTTTGTTATTTTGTCCCCTAGATCTGTCTGACCATGTCTTTTAAGTTAAGTCAAATCAGACATCATGGTTCTCCTTGTTTCAGTGCAAGCAATATTCACAGATTTATGAGTTAAACCTTGAATTTGGTTAGGCGTTTCTGTTTCGTATATGCATTTTACCTTGCTGAAGTGCTAATTTGACGATACCATTAGTAATACGGTAAAGATATCATTATTAAAACTCGAAGTCTCAAATTGGAATCACACATTCTTGATTCCAATATATGATTGTAGAAAATGTTGTTTATTTTGAATATATATATTGATCTTTTGTTTATTTTGTTCAGATTTTTACCATTACATAAGCATCACATAAACAATGATTATGTTGTAGAGGTTGTTATAGGAGAGACGGGAACGGGAATGCTTGCTTAGTTATCAATGCATGATATTGATGCTGGATGGCCAAGGATAAGAGTTAACTGTTTATTCTATATATTTAGCACAATGGAGTGGTTGAATCCATGGGTAGAGCTACATAGGGCCGAGAGGGGGCAACTGCCCCCCTCAATTTTGTTAAAATTTTAAAGTTGGCATGTGCTTTTGTAACATGTGACAAATTACCCGTCAAATTTTTGTTTTTGCCCCCCTAGAGTTTTTGATACCCTATTTCACTTTTGTATCCTCACTCACTAGGGGTGTCAATTGGTTCGGTCTCACTCACTAGGGGTGTCAATTGCTTCGGTCTAAACAGAAAGTCAGTTTGGTTTTTTTTTTTTTTTTCATTTTGGTTTGGTTATGATTTAGAAAACAAAAAGCCGAATTAATTTGATTCGGTTTACGGTTAAGCTTCCACTAAATCTAACCGAACCGAAAAAACCGAAATAGATTATGTATATTATTTATACATATGTGTGTATGTATAATATAGAAACTAGCATTAATTTTGTCAAACCAAAAACCAAATTTTTATCAAATCTTGCCCCCCCCCCAACACACACACAATAGAATCCTGGCTCTGCCCTTGGTTGAATCAATAAGTTAGTCCTTATAGATTTTTCAGACCAATCCAACTTACAAACTTAAATGAGATAAAAGCTTCTTGTATAATAAGAGTATACCTGATGTTGGTTCTTTACTGTTCGAGTTTGGGCCTGTGATACCTGCCTTTGACAGATGTCTTGGAACCACCGCTTGTAGTGCAACGATATGGCCATTGCATCTTTAATGGGGGGTCGGAAAAAAGAAGAAGCATGCACACACTATTAACTTATTAAATTAATGTGATGCTGTATTCAACTGTTATCTACATATATTGTTGGTAGGGATTGCTTATAACTTAAGCTGTTATTCTAGTGGATACTTCTTCTTTCCCGTGGATGTAGGCTTTGCTGAACCATGTATATCTGTGTGCATTGTTTAATCTTTGTTTTTACTGTGTTTACTATTATTGCTTGATCTCGATCAACATGCCTTTAATGGGGAGTCGACAAAAAAAAAAAACTGTTCAACTTGTTATTCAACTGTTATCTACATATATCATTGGTAGTAAGTTTTATTATACGCCTTTTCTGCTGTTTTACATGTTTCTCCTTTTGTAGATGGAACAGTTCACAACCTGGACGCGTACATGAACATCCATTCTGCAGATTTAGCGACGAATGCTGGA
>JAUPMG010120740.1:0-11763 GCA_031762675.1 Pachysandra terminalis | reverse complement strand
ATGCTTAGGTAGACTAAATTACACCTTGTACACTATTATGTATGTTTAGTTAGCGTGCACTATACCACAACACTGCACAACATAGACTCTAGACCACCATGTGGTCAATGAGTGAGACCCTATACCAAGACCTCATGGTTGGGTCTTGTGTTTGGAAAATGAGAGTGATGTGAATTCCACATTTGGGGAGGGACTGGCTAGATTGTGTTGAGGGCGTAGCTAACCCAAAAAACCTTTCTTTGCCCAAGGGCTTTGTGCTGCGGATGAGAAAATATAAGTAAATGACCTCTATGGTTAGGTCAGCTAGTCATGTTTTCCTGAGGGATACCGCAGGTGGCTGCAAGTCTCGGTTTACAGACCACTGATAAAAAATAAGAGGTGGGAATTGTGCCCTCTAGGTTGAAAACCCTTAAACCCGCGTTGTACACGTAGAATAGCCCTATTTCCATGGACCCACACCAGAGGGAAGATTTCAGGTTGCTGGAACACCCTGGGGATAATTCAGCCCCAAAATAGAGGCTGGATCAGGAGGAAACAGACTATATGGACACTCCATTAGAGTTGCATTTGCACAGCATGTAGAACTTGCTTGCTAGCTTACCTTGGTGAGGATATAGTTTGGAAATACTAGCATCCATTAAAATTTGAAATTCATTTACCTCATGCATTTAATTGTTTGTAATAAGAGTGATTGATACGTGTTTGGGTTGAGATGCAGTGGAAATGTGAAATGTTAGGGATTAACTTATATATTCCTAGATGTATCTAACTTACTAGCTAGTTGTAGCTCATGCCTTTTTGGCAACAACCATATTTCAGGATCTTTAGAAGAGGCTGTAATACCAAAATTTGAAGCCAGGGAAGAGCTCTACAAGGAAGAAGACGAGTTTTACGAGCTCGCTTGAATTTCATTGTAATGATTTTGTATATAGTTTTTTTTTTTTTTTTTTGTAAACTCTCATATCAGTTTTACCTTGAATTGTTCTTTTTGGAGATATACGGGTTGTAACCTGTATAAATGTGATTTAAAATCTAGAACTGTATATTGTTTTTCCGCTGCTCATATTATAAATATGTATGTTGTTTTTCGTTTTTAATTAGATTACTAACCTAATCTTGGACTTCTCTAACTATGATCCGATTACCACTCTCCTCTTGTGGAAGTGAAGGTCATGAACTCGCATACCAGTGGACCCTAAGTGGTCTTGCGGATTCAGGTCGTGACATGAAGCCGGTAGGCTTTTAATCAAGTCCTTTGAGAATGATAGGTCTATAGCTAGTTAGCTCTTTGAATTGACTATCTCACGGTGGTTAGCCCATGTGTCAGATGCATAGCAGCGATTCTATCGTTCGAAGAGGTTACTTAATGAAGAAGTAACTTTTACAGGACAAAAACGTTAAAAATTATATTCGAGTCGAAGTATTATTAGGATGGTGATGTAGCCTAATAAAGCCGTAAATTAATGGAGAGCAGTTGTATTAGTCTTTAAATGATTTGAAGTTATTGATCGTATTGTTGATGCGAAAATCGTGCTGCTTGACCCGCTTTAAGCTGCTGATCAGGATTGTGCTGCTTAAAGAGGCGTAAATCGCGTGAGCACGTGACGACGTTGTGTATCGGTTGTTTTCGCACTGCCCGGAATTGGATAAGGTCTATACAAAATATTACTCGAATTTAATTCCTAAAGATGAATAAGAGTGACTTCGAATTCTACTTCGCGGTTTTAATGCGTTTAAGAGTGCATTCGATGGGGGGTAAACTCATATCTTTGTCCTTCGAAGATGACAAAATCCTAGTCTTTTTAAGGGTGACTAGCCTTTGACGATTTGACTGTCTCGATATGGTTAGCCTTCGAATTCACTTCAGTATGAGAAAACATACCTCCTTCGAATTCACCAACTGGAGGTGGTTGGCCTTCGAATTCACCATCTGGGGGTGGTTAGCTTTCGAGTTCACTTCAGTAGGAGGAAATACGCCTCTTCGTGATCCTCTCAAGACAAAATATGATAAATGTTCCTTTGAAGTCTTTGGATGCAATCCGAGTGCGACTTCTAAGTTAGAAGGCATAAAATGTGCCCTCGAAGAGCTCTCTTTGAGGGAATTACCTTTGAAATGTGAAGGTAAAGCGATAAAATCACTTGAAGTTTGTTCTTAGGAATGAATAGATGTGACTTCGAGGTACTATTTGAAGTTTCATATGTTTGAAGAGTTTATTAGAGGTATTATACCCTGTATTTGTCCTTTGAGAGGACGTGTCCTGTTTTCATAGGGAATAGAAATCCTTATTCCCTCGGTGCCGGGTGGGCCAGGTTAGACCGAGTCAAATCGGGTTGCGTGACTTATTAGACCTATGGTCCATAGGTCAAGCAGGTGACAAACAGATCAAGTAAGTGACACGTGACAACTTAATTAAGTCACTGGATCATCCATAGCCCCCTTGCCTGACGAAGTGCAAGAAATAAGATTAGGCAAACTAAAAAAGTGACCATATATCATTGCGAAGCCAAAATCTTCTGTGAAGGAACCATTTTTAAGTCAAAGTCTATAATTGAGGAATTGCAATAAATGTAACATTCGATCGATAGACCAGTATAGCCGAATGTTCGAACAATGAGATCTTTGACTCAAGACCTTGTGAACAGTATTAGTTTCATGGCTATAATTCTCAAAAGAGAAATTGTTATTGATGTCATCGAAAGAGAGACTAAGAACTCAAAGTGGGTGTCCTTAAGTAAGGAAGATAAAAGTGGCGTAATGATAATTCTATAGGTCCCGAGTGAGAATGATGTGATAAAAAAGGAAGACGAGGCTCGGAAGTCATTGTTCCTGTAGGGTATATTATTCGAAGTCCCTTTCCTTGGGACTAAACGAGGTTGACATAATTCATGATGCGGATATGATAAAAATGTAAAGAAGTCTTTTAAGGGGGACGAATCCGTAACCATAGTCTTTTGAGGGGGGGACTGACCCATTTACGAATTGACCATCTCAAAGTGGTGAGCTTAAATGTAAGCATAAGCACCAATGCTGCTGATGAATAGAGAAGGTGCAAGCATCAGCTATCAATACCGCTAGGAGATATTGAAGCAACCTGAAATAACCTTGTAATATATGGCAATATATAGCAACCTATAGGTAGTTATCATGTGACTGTTTGGGGACTTATTGCAATAAATTAAAGAATTCATTCGAATTCCACAAAATACTCTTCAAGCCTTCGTTCACTTTCGAGATAACCCTTTTTGGTATGTTTAATCTATGCTCCTTCAAGGGAGGTCAGAGTAACTGCATACATCTCATAAGGTGACCAGTATATTATCGAATTACCCATATAAAGACCTTAGATATAGGTTTCTCAGCAGGCAATTCGTTTTCATGATCAATCATTCCTATAAGGAAGAGTCATCATAGAATCCTTAAAGGTTATAGGTTAAATAACCAACTTGGGTGATCTTGAATTGAACTTAGTGAGATCAGAAATAGACATGTTTCCTTCATAACGATCTCTTAAATAAAGTACATAAATAAGTCATACAAGTCTGTGCAAATGATGCCATTCGAAGGTGACATCTGGGAGTGAGAGTGTAAACATGCCTTTGAAGGCATTACCTTTGGGGATTTTCTTCAAAGTATGATGTGAGATGTCATCTGAGGGCGGTTAGCCCCCTGTGAAATGACGAATTGACCATCTTGTGGTGGTTAGCCATGAAAAATGATGAATTGACCATCTTGTGGTGGTTGACCGTGAAAAATAACGAATTGACCATCTTGTGGTGATTAGCCGTGAAGAAATAACGAATTGATCATCTTGTGGTGGTTAGCCGTAAAAAATAACGAATTGACCATCTTGTGGTGGTTAGCCGTGAAAAATGACGAATTGACTATCTTGTGGTGGTTAGCCGTGAAAAATAACGTGAAGAAATAACGAAATGACCATGTCATGGTGGTTAGTCGTGAAAAATATCTTGTGGTGGTTAGCCGTGAAAAATAATGAATTGACCATCTTATGGTGGTTAGGCGTGAAAAATAACGTGAAGAAATAACAAATTGACCATCTTGTGGTGGTTAGCCGTGAAAAATAACTAATTGACCATCTTGTAGTGCTTAGCGGTGAAAAATAACAAATTGATCATTTTGTGGTGGTTAGTCGTGAAAAATAACACGAAGAAATAACGAATTGACCGTCTTGTGGTGGTTTGCCGTGAAAAATAATAGATAGTAGACGCTAGTATATACTGGTGTCCAGTACTTCTGTGTTGGATGTGTGCTTGTAGTGCCAATGTAAAAACAATATCATAGCTAACACATGCATATGTTTGTCATAGAAGGTACATAAATAACATAAAAATAATATCAATAATTGCATATTATTGCCCTCAATCTGTAAGGTGTTAGCAAGGGCCGAATGCAAGGAAGGGCCAAATGCATGGCCGAATGCAAGGTCGAACGCAAAGAAGGGTTGAATGCAAGGAATGGGGCAAATGCAAGGCTGAATGCAAGCATGAAGGCAAGCAAGAGCCGAATGCAAGGAAGGCCCGAAGGCCACATATTTTACATAAAAAGTCCCAAATGCAAGATTTCTATTACAGAATGAGCTCCGAATGCCATTTCCTTCACAGGAAAGGCTCGGAATGCAAATTTCTTCATAGAAAATGTCCGAAATGCCAATTTTTCCACAGAAACAAGGCTTCGAACGGTCAAAACACGTAGGAACAAGGTTCAGACGGACCATAAGGACATAAAAAAATGACTTTATGCAAAATAAAAATATCAAAACCAATAAGGAAAGAACCATAGAACTGGTCATACCTCTTATAAGGCTTGTAACATGAGCCGTGTTTGTCGAAGTATGTATAAAAGATGTCTCCAGTGGAGTCGCCAAAATATTGATGTGGAAATCGTGCTGCTTGACCCGCTTTAAGCCGTTGATCGAGATTAAGCTACTTAAAGAGATGTAAATCGCATTAGCATGTGACGACGTCGTGTATCAGTTGTTTTCGCACTGCTCGAAAATGGATAAGGTCTGTCCAAAATATTACTTGAAAGCAATTCTTAAGGATAAATAAAAGTGACTTCGAACTCTACTTCTCAGTTTTAATGCATTTAAGAGTGTATTCGAGGGGGTAAGCCCATATCTTTATCCTTCGACTAGGACAAAATCTTCGTCTTTTTTAGGGTGACTAATCTTGAAGATTTGACCATCTTGAGGTGGTTAGCCTTCGAATTCACTTCAATAGGAGGAAACATATGTATCTCCTTCGAATTTACTATCTGGAGGTAGTTGGTATTCGAATTCATCATCTGGGGGTGGTTAGCATTCGAGTTCACTTTAATAGGAAGAAATGTGCCTCTTTTGTGATTCTCTCAAGACAAAATATGATAAATATTCCTTCGAAGTCTTTGGGTGCAATCCGAGTGTGACTTATGAGTTAGAAGAAATAAAATGTGCTCTCAAACAACTCTTTTTGAAGGAATTACCTTTAAAATATGAAAGTAAAGTAATAAAATCACTCGAAGTCTGATCTTAAATATAATTTCAAGATTTTATTTAAAGTTTCATGTGTTTGAAAAATTCATTAAAGATAATATAACCCTTGTATATGTCTTGGGAGATAATGTGTCATGTTTTCACATGGAATAAAAATCTTTATGCTCTTGATACTTGGTGGATCATGTCGAGTCAAATTGGGTCAAATAAGATTGAGTAGTTTATTAGACCTATGGTCGATTGGTCAAGCAGCTGATACGTGTCAGTTTAATTAAGCCATTCGATTATCAATATTTTATAAACGAGTTGTCATTCGTTAAGATTATGGCACGTGTGCCAAAATGATTAATCAGACCGCCGCCTCAACAGGACCTTCAAAATAATAAAAAGTGAAAAACCAAATCAAACGGGAATTAATATTTCATTCTCTTACATTTAAAAAATAAAAAAATCAGACTCGAAATAAAGGTTTAGGAATAACCGTCCTCTCTCTCTCTCTCTCTCTCTCTCTCTCTCTCTTGCATAGAGTAGGAAAAAACAGATCTAGATACAAGATCCTGAATGCAGTTTCTTCATTTTTCAATTTCAGGTAAATTCGATCAGTTAATGCATTTCAAGTCCTCGACTTGGTTGTTCTATCAGCAGTTCAATTGATTCATTGCTTTTGTGCTTTGTTTCCATTTCGTTTCTGGTTGATATTTGCTGTCGAATGCTCCTGGTAATGTTTAGGTTTACGATTTTGTTCAGTTTATCTGAAGAGAGATCGCCTGGATTTGTAGTCATTACGTTGCGATGTTTAATGTTTTTTCGAGAAAAAAATGATTTTTTTCTTCTTTCGTCTGAGGTTCCGTTTAATTTTAGCTGATTAATTGAAAGATCTAGAGATCCGTGTTCAGAAGCGTTACAGTTACTTGCAGATTTTCATCTCTTACAGATCGCGCACACACACACACACACTCATATATATATATATATATATATATTGGTTTAAATTTTGAGCTCCTTTCTGCTCTCACCTGTTTGAATTGAGATGGGTGTTTATGTCCGATGAGAAATTTTCGAATTTTCAACTCAAATTGTTTACTATTATGTAGCGTGTACCGATTCGTCCTTCCGTGATTTGGCCTGAGGATTTTCTCAAATATTAAGCGAATTCAATATTTTGTACTCGAGAGTGATTGGAGGGAAAAAAAATATGCCACCCGAATGAGTTTCTTATGAAGTTATCACTGTTAGCTGTTTAAATCAAAGAAACTAATTTCAACTATTTCCATAGCGATATTGATATAATTATACTTTATTATCTTTGCCATTTTTGTTCTTTTCAGTGTAGAAGTCTTGTTGTCCCAGTACTACATAGGAAATTATCATGGCAAGGAGGCAAGTAAATCCCGCTCGACGTTTCGCAGATAGTGGGACTATTCCATTTGCAGGCGCTTTGCATCCAAAAACACGTTCATCACCTCTTCTATCTGTCGGGCTCGTTCTAGTGGTACTTCTCATTTAAATAGATTACTTTTCTTGATTTCTATTTTCTCTGTAGGTATCTGTCAACCCTTGCACTATAGATTGTTGATAAATATGATTGAATTCTTATTTACCTTTTCCATTCAGTGTTTACCTTTCATGACTATCCCAGCCTTGAAATGGAATTATTCCATTCAAGAAGGGTTGGTAGGTAAAATCCTGATTACATTTTTTTTTTCTCGAAAATTTCAGGGTGCTCTCCTTCTTATTGGCTATTCCTACAGCGGCTCAGGTCTGTCATTGGCCCATGGACATGCATTTCATTATTTCACACAATATTTGTAGACGATATGTATTAATACACACATGATCTATAGACTGATATCTGTGACATATGGCATTGGGTAGGCTGAATAATTTATGGTGGCCATAGGTAACCAAAAAGAAAAAAGAAAAGATAGGAACTATTACTTTTGAATTTTAATTTTTAGTTTTTTTAGTCCTTTTGTGCTTCTCTAAAGTGCTTGAGTTTTCTGGTCACACGTTTTTAATTTAAAAGACTTATTATTTGTTTCTGTTGTCCATTATCTGAACCTTAAGCCTTTGCATACAGGTGGATTTGGCAGTGATAAGGAGGCTGTTAGTAGGGTTGAAGGTAAAAAAATTCTGATTTTTCTTATTAAATTGGATTCATGCCCTCAAAACTTGCCATGATGTGAAAGTGGTATTATTTTAGTATGTTACAGTTTCTAATTGTTTTATTGGTTTGACTAGTAATGTTGCCAACTGCACAACCTTGCTTTTTTCTTATATTTGCTTATATGGGGTTTAAACATGGTTTTCATAAATGGGGTTTGGTTTCCACCGACTTTAAATTCTTAAAATGCATGTAAATAAACTTTACAAAGGGTACTGTAGTAATTTGGGACTATTTCCTTATATTGAGTACGGCATGTTTATCTTGCTAGCATATTTATGGTGATTGAGTAAATAAAGCAACTTTGATGGTTGTAACTAGTGCTTTAAAAACTGGATCAGACCGCTGGTCATACACACACAGGGAAAAAATTCCCAACTTCACTACTTTTTAGCGTCTTCAGTTTTGAGAAATCAGTTCATGCATAAATTTTTAGATAATAATTTGTAATAATGTTTTCTGATGCTTCATATATTTCTTTCGTAATTAAGTCACCCGTTTATGATGTCATGATTCAGTAGATGACTCAGTGGTTGTATTACTTGACCTGAGACCTAGTCTCTTTTCCAGTCCGGAGAAAAAATTAACAATAAACTTTCTTGTAGAATTTTTACAAAATATATTTTTCTTAGTAAAAGGTGAATAGTTTTGTGCTTTTCATTCAAAATGGGCTAGGTTTTTCCAAGAATCATCTAACACTGATTGTAACTCTTGGGCTCTTACCGGCAAAACTTGTTTGTTATTGCCATGTCTTCATTTAGACGTTTAGTTTTTACAGGATTTTCCTGGAGGACCACATCCATTTGATAGATTTTCCATTTTTCCATCTAGATGCTTGTTGTGCACTTGTGCTATATATTTTGAATTAGCCTCGTTTCACCACCTGTTTCTCCATTTGCCTTATCAAACTTGCAGTTTCTTCCAGATATTTTCACGATGACTGGTTTATTAATGATGCCAGTTTTTGACCGCTATCAAATTATTCTGGCAGAAGTGCATGATCTTAGGGCTTTCTCTGGCTAAACCCCCGGCTGTACTTAGTATGACTGGGTAAACCCCGGATACCTGCAACTACTTGCAAGCCACATGTATCATTTAAGCCTGGGGACCCGAACCAAAGACCATGCTTCCTGAGGTGCAAGGCTCCCGCTGAGCTATCCCGTGTGGGCTTTCTCTGGCTACCATTTATATGTCTGTAGTTAGAACAATTATGGGAGTCTTTAATGGGAAACATACGATGACTTTGCTAGCACTTGGTTTCGACTCCTAAACCCGTTTGGGTGTTTTTGGGTTTAAAAAATGATTTTTGGTCAAATGGCTTTTATTTTCAAGTGTATAAATGTTTTTAGGAGAAACAGAAATAGAAAATCGGCGAAAATTAGAAACACCGGGAACCTTTCCTGATTTGGTGGATTCGCTTCTCAAAGTATGGTGGTATGTTTGTAAATAATGCAACTGAGATTGTGGCATATTTTTTAAGACAAAATAATGGTTTTTCTCTGCTTAACGAATTGGCGATTCTGAGGCAAGCTATATCTTGATTTTTATGGGATCGGGGTGGGATCATGTCTCAGCCGAGCTGATCTTGAGTTGTATCGGACAATGCAACTCGCGATCCGATCCTTCATACTATGATATGAAGCGTAGTGTTAGCAAGGTTGTACATTTGATTTCGCCTGTGATTTCTCCAGGGGCCTGGCGAAATTTCGCCCAAATTTGGATATATCGTCAATATTTCACCATGTCGCAGAATGAAAAATAGCGACATTTCGCCACTTGTCGGCGAAATTTAAAACCTTGAGTGTTAGGTGGCTAAGAAGCAAGACATCATATGATTAACATTGAAGAGATACGATGTTGAGATGGATCTGTGGAATGGCTAGGAACGATATAATAAGGAACTATTGTATCTCGCCAATCCCAGCTTACAACAGCCAATATGTGTCTTCTTCTTGCTGCCACGCATTTTGTATAGAGATATGCGCCAAAAAGAAGGGCATATTGTAGTCACCACGTTTTGAATGTCGGATCATAAATCCAATGGGAAGTGAGATTAAGTTAACAGGGTATGGTGATGTCTGATCAGATAATGAGGTAATTCTAGGTCTGAAGGATGAGAGGAGTTTTAAAGGTGCCCGTTTCAGTTTAATACATTGTCACATGACACTTAAGAAGCACCTCTTCACTTAAGCTGATTAGCTCTAATTATACGTGCAACCTCCTCCTTACTCTCTTATGGATAATTAATGTAAGATAATGTGATTGATCACTTTTGGGAATCTCCTAGCTCTCAACTTTTATTGATGTTTCACCTCCATTGCATATGCTCAAGGGGCACTTCAAATACTTTCCTTACCTCGACTTAGTTTTAACCTTTGGACTCCAAGTATCCTCGTACAGTTATTGTTTTGCATTTACTTCCTAAGTTGTATTTGAAATGATTTCTTATTCTGATTAACTTTGAAATGTTTGATTCCAAGGTATTGATCCACAGTTGTAGTGATGCATTTACCCCACTGGTCTGGTTCACTAATACCACATTGTTAGCAACTAACATAAATTGTAGTTCCTCTTCTTGAACATGAGTTGTCAATTCATCCATAGGGGATTATAGTTAATCTTTGGCGTTTTTTGTTGTTACTGAAAACTCATTGTACCTGACCACCAACTATGAAAACGGTACTGTCCACCAACTATGAAAATACTAGATTCCTCTTTGAGTGTCACACGGAATACAGCACCTTGTTTTTGCTTCTCTTTAGTTTAAATTATTTCCAACCGACACCCATTATTGTGTGAGGTTATATTGAGAATGCCCGAAAACTGGCCAACCCAAGAGTATATGGATTCATGACATTCTTATGTTGTAGCTGAGTTAAATACCAACCTTTTACTTGTCTGAAAGCGAGTGAATTTTATTGGAGCCAAGTTATTAAAAGGGAAAAAAAATTGTGTAAAGAGTAGTTACTCAGCTGGATTCCAGTTGCTTAACCCTGCATCCAAACTGTAGATTGGAGGCCTCATGCAAGGTTTTTGGGTACTGCTCAGACCTATCCTGCATCTAAGCACATGCCAATACTCATTGTGTTCCTATTATTGCCAAGGTAAGTCTCTGCACTCAAGAGTTTGAGGGATTCCAACCATGTTATTATGCACATTCACACGAGAATATCTCCAGTTTTTAAAAGGGTGTTAAATCTTACTTCCCCATGAAAGCGAGTGAATTTTATTGGAGCCAAGTTATTAAAAGGGAAAAAAAATTGTGAAAAGAGGAGTTACTCAGCTGGATCCCAGTTGCTTAACCCTGCATCCAAACTGTAGATTGGAGGCCTCATGCAAGGTTTTTTGATACTGCTCAGATCTATCCTGCATCTAAGCACATGCCAATACTCATTGTGTTCCTATTATTGCCAGGGTAAGTCTCTGCACTCAAGAGTTTGAGGGATTCCAACCATGTTATTATGCACATTCACTGCACATTCACACGAGAATATCTCCAGTTTTTAAAAGGGTGTTAAATCTTAATTCCCAATGAAAAATACCAACACTTTGATCTTTTCATTTGGCAGGACAAGTGCTCCAAATGTAATTTGAATTGGAAGATCTATTCATTATACCTTTTCTTGCTCTAATTGTGCTAGTTGGTGCATGTAACCATATTCATTATGATGCACTTAATAACATGATGCTCACATGCTTTAACAACTGAAATTTTTTTTTCTGCCAACAAGAAATTAAACGAGAGGAACATGATGGAACATCAATATGACTAATTTTTGGGCTTGTTAGAAAGAAAAGAAGATGAAAGCTTGCTGAAATGACAGCCAACATAAAAACAAGTTTCAGTCTTCAGCGGTTTCAACATATTTAAAAGAAGGCACACCAAAAGCCTCATATCCTTCTAAATGATTTTTTGTTTTCTGATGGTCTATTAGAACCACCATTTCCTCTCATCTTGTGATTTTACACCCACTCATATTCTTCTTTATGCATCCTAGGGCGGGGCATTAAAGTTCTATTAAGCAGCATTCTCTCAAAGAAAGATATGATCCATATCTTATCTTTCATCTAGATTTCAAAAGCTGTTCAGCTGCTGGAGACTTCTTATTC
>JAUPMG010120729.1:0-11764 GCA_031762675.1 Pachysandra terminalis | reverse complement strand
ACTTTGCTATTTTCCTAATTGATTAATTCCTTTTTAAATTAGTTAACTTGATTTTTAGATTTTAGATTAGTTTCCTTATTTTTAGAATAGATAATTAAAATTCTTTTTCTTTTTCTAATTAATTTATTTAGATTTAATCTGATAAATTTAACAACTTTAAACTCATTTAGTCCTTGAGGTTCGACACCCTCAAAATAGCCATATCTTACAAGGATTCGTCCTATTGCGAGTGGTTAATTGAAATTAATTACACATCAACACTCTTATTCATGAGGAAGATCACACAAAGCTCTATATGCTCCAGATGTGGAAAAGATAATGAAACCACACTTCATGCCATTAGGGACTGTGACTTTGCTAAACAGGTCTGGACCAAATTCTTTGACACTAACATGGACACTTTCAACCAACCCACATGGGATTAGTCAAGGAATAACCTGGATATCAAAACTGATCACCCTATCCACCATATGCCTTCTCATATAATTTTCTCTTACACTGTTTGGCATATTTGGCTATCCCGTAATAATAAATGCTTTAAAAACACAAGGAATGCGGATGATCGGGTCGTAAGAAGGATTTTACACAATGCACATGAATTTTATAACAATCTGGAACACAAGTGTCTTTTTGATAACAGGGAATGGAGATTCATCAGATGAGAGCTATCAAGGAGCGGTTGAGTCAAACTCAACACTAATGGTCAATCAAAAGGAAGCACCTGTAATGCCAGTATGGGTGGGCTACTCCACCACGACCATGGACGATAGTTGTTTGGATATGTGGGGTACCTCGCCACCGCCTCCAACACAAGAGCAGAACTTTGGGCGCTCAAGGAGGGGTTACGATTGGCGTGGGGAAAAGGCTACAGGAAAGTTCAAGCAAACCTATATTCCAAGGCCACCATCGAACTAACAATAGAGAAAGACGACCAATTCAACCCAAATGCAACCATCATCAACCATATTAAGCACATGCTACGGAGGAACAAGAGGGTGGAAGTTTCTCACGTCTACCGTGAAGGCAATATGTGTGCCGATGCACTAATTAAGCTAAGTTATAATAGCAATTCTCAAATAGTAATCTACGTAGAGCCTACTGGTAGTATTAAAGACCTTTTATTTGCTGATGTATGTGGTAGAACTACTCCAGACTGTAATTTAGCTAGTTAACTTCTATTCCCCCTATTATCGAACAATAGAACGCTACATCACCTCCAACTCGCTTTCCATGTACTGTCACTGTACAGAAGTGTAGGACGTTACGTTCTGTACTACGACTTCTCTTCTCAAAACTTCTTCAGACGCTTCATAGCCACACAATCTTATCACAATGGGGTACGAAAATTCTAGGCCATTAAAAGCGCACAAGGTGACTACCATCTCATTCTGTTACGCAACGTGTTATGCATCTATTGGCTTCAGCAGCCATTGGTTCCCTCTGTACTGTAGCCAAGCCGTTCATCCTCTCTCTCTTTAATCTCTTCAGACACGAAAGAGAAGAAATAGAAACTGCAAAAGAATCCAAGTTTCATGGAGATTGAGACCTTCTTCTGAGAAGCCAGAGATCCATTTCATGATCTTGAATTATGCAATGGAGGTCCTTAATGCCGCAGGCCTGAGCCCAGTTTCAGTTATTTGTGATAGAAGAACAGAACCCAGAAAGATTTCATCACTTCCCTCAACTTCTCCAATCAAATTCCCGAAATCTGCTTGCTTTGAAGCCTCCCCACAGAATTTCTCAGAGGTTGTATCAAAGAGCTTTGATGGGGGTCTGGTGATTTTGTCTTCTGTTATCGGTGGAGGATTTGCGAGAGCTCTAACATACGAGGAAGCTCTAGAGAAGTCTCTGGGCACCAACATATTTGGGTCTAGCTTTAATGGAGTTTTTGACAGTGTTGTTAATTTTGGAGTAGAGAACCCTGGAGTTATAGTAGGTGGAGTTGCCATTTTAGCTCTTCCACTGGTTCTATCTCAGGTTCTGAAGAAGAACAAGCCATGGGGTGTTGAGTCTGCAAAGGATGCTTATGCGAAATTAGCCGATGATGCTAATGCTCAGTTGCTAGATATAAGGGCACCTGTTGAATTCAGGGAAGTGGGTAGCCCTGATATCAGGGGTTTGAAGAAGAAACCGGTTTCAATTGCTTACAAGGGTGAAGATAAGACAGGGTTCTTGAAGAAGCTATCTTTGAAGTTCAGGGATCCGGAAAATACCACATTGTTCATCTTGGACAAGTAAGATCTATAGCCCCAGTAATGATAGCTTCTCTGTTTACTATGTGAATTGTTTATGTTATCTTCTGTTTGAAACTGATAACGTACAATAATACAAAATAACTCTGTTATTAAACTCTTACAATTCATTGTATGAATCTTACGATTGGATTTAATTTGACCCTAGATCAATTCAAATCAGTGAAAAAATCAGTTTATGTTTGAATCTTACGATCTATACATTGTATCTTACGATTCAACTCTGCAACACCAAAGAAAAATGGCTTCTTTTTTATTGAACGATTTCCCTTTTTTTCTCGTTTTATCCTTGTTTATAATAGAATATAGTACTCTAAAACAATTAAATATACCTAAAGAAATATTGTCATCATATTTTAAACAATAAAAAGCCCTTTTCCTACGAGAAATCCCAAAACCTAAACCCCAGTCCCTACTTCTAAACTTACTATGAATCTTACGATTCAATTCTGAGTGGCCCCTAACAATTTTTTATTCGATTCACGTTTTGACAACCATGCAAAATAGAATAGGCAAGATTACGCATTGGGCTTTCTAGATGCTTCTTTTATTTGAAATATAAGAAGAATTACTAGCTTGCATAGGGGTTCCATCGTTTTGAGACCATTGCTGACTTGGTTCCTCACTTCCTTGAGCTAATTGGTTTAGTTAGTTTTCCTTTTTGGTACTCTATCTTCTCTTGTTATCATCTGCACGACGCCATGCTATTGTTGGTGTTGATTTTCTCTTCTCTGCAAGTTTAACTAAGTTGCTTATTTAATTTTCCTTTTGATTGTTACACTGTCTGTTTAGAATTGCTGCCCACTGTATTGAGATCGGCAACAATGAGGATATCTGATGCTTCTGATCGGAGCAATTCGGTTATAATGTGTTCAGTGCTGATTGTCATGCCCAAAGCGATTAGTAAATTGACAGTGAATTATTCGAAAATACAAGGATTTGAAGCATAACATTTGAAACATCCTTATGTGTCATAGTTTCAGAAAACTTCATTACTTTTCCAGACAAAACATATAATACACAAATTTGATGAATTACAAATAATATAGAACTAAGAACATGGTTTTTCTCAAATCTTATTTTTCTGTATTCCCTTTTCTTTTATAAGCTGTTTTTTTTTTTTTTTTCATTCCTTTTAATTTTAGTCTGTTTCTATCTTTTGATAGTAGGAACTTGACTTGGATACATGTTTCAGAAACTAAAGACTGCAAAAAGGAAAACAAAAAAAAGGAACTAAAAATTGCAAAATGTATTCCAAAAAATATTAAAGAAGAACAAGTTTAGTATATGAAACACATGTGTCTTTGATCTTATAAATTAATAGGTTTTTATTGTTAGTAAACTGTTGCGTTTACTTAATAGACAAATTATTGAATCTAGGTACCTTTTTGGGTAAAGAACCTGGGTATGTTTCCTTTGTTCAACAAATGAGTTAAATTTGTAATGGACTAGATTTTGCACTTTTCCGACATGTGAAATAAATGTAGATAGACAGTCTACTTATTTACACAAGTGTAAACCAAAGTGTTTGTCACCGTATGTTTCAGAGATGAAATTAAGTTATTTACAAAGTTCTGGATGAATTCTCTTTTTGCCATACCCCGAGTTACTATGGTCTTGCCATTGTTGGTTTTGATTTTATATTCTTGGAAAGTATAGCCAGCCACTTTAGATATACATTCTCAAATTGAAACTGATAAAAGCCCACAACTAACCTAAATTCATGGCAAACTTGAAACTTAAGCAGCTAAGAATCTGAAAGAAAAAGTTTGTCTAACTCCCTTCCCCACATTAACAACCTTTTGAAACTGATAGTAACAAGCAGAAAAAAGGAAAAGAAGATTAGACTCCTCTAACAGTATGTAAAAGGGCAATCGGCACGCTTGTCCAACTGATGAGAGTGCAGTGGTAGTCACACACATCTGCCACGTAAATATCTTACAACATTGTAGATTGATGGAGGGATATGTAGAATACCCGTGGCCATTAAATATTTTGCATCAAGTATGATGCTGGATGGGATGCTTTGAAATCTACATTGTTTCTTTGATCCCTTCATATTGTCCATGATTGAGCTGTGTGAAAAACATTGGTGATACATGTTTTATAAGAAGGGTTGTGGACTGTCATTTGATGTGTCCCTTCTTGGGAAATATCCTGGGTGAATGGGTTTGTACTATTAAAACTGAAGTATTGCCAATATTTTAAATTTCTTGTTTCATAGATAATTTGTATCTCCATCTTAGATGGAATCTGTTTCTTCCATCACTTCTTGAAGCTAACTTTCAATACCAAATTCATTCAAATCATGATGCATGCCAGGTTTGATGGGAACTCTGAATTGGTTGCGGAGTTGGTCACCGTGAATGGTTTCAAAGCTGCTTATGCAATAAAAGACGGCGCAGAAGGAACTCGAGGATGGATGGTTGTGGTCTTTCCCATGTTTCTTTTTGTTTTTCTTGTCCATTATTTTGAGCATTTGAATTTTAATAAATTTGATATTTGTTGTTCTGAGATTCTGGTACCAAATTTCAATGTTTCAGAATAGCGGGCTTCCTTGGATACCACCAAAGGGAGCGTTGAGTTTCGATTTTGGCAGTTTGTCGGATATTATTAGTGGTCCAGTTGGAGTATGTATCTCAACCTTCAATTTTACTATTTAATGCCAAGTAAATTGGATAGCAGCTATTTTGTGGTGAAAAAAATCTTAAACTGCACATTTTCTGGAGTAAATCTTAATTCCCTAGTTATGTTTGCAACCTTTTCAGATTACATCTCTCTCTTTCAATCAAGTTTGGCAGTTTAAACATCTGTTTGGTGCTGTCTATGAGATATATGAAAAATCACCTTGTACCCACCTTAAAAGTTGAAAAGCAACAAAAGGAACTCCTTCACCTTCATCCATTTGAGCGATCCCTTCATTAGGTTTAAAATATCATCAGAAATACCATTATCTTGCTTTGATTATGTTCTGAGCTTTTCTTTTCGCTGATCAGAAGTCAACTTCGTAATGTTTCTCTTTCTAATGTGATGGCCTTGATTTTGTTTCTCAAGAATAAGTTGCATTTATTTGGCCTTTAACTTATTTCAGTGATATTTACCTTATACAAATTAATATCATACATATCTCCTAATGATATCAAACTGAATGTCAAGCAAGCGTATTGGGTTTCAGTGGGGCAGCTTCTACCTCTGGTCATTCATGTTCCAAAAGTTTTTTTTTCTTGGCATACCACTTCATCTAGTTGCTGATGTAGAAAAACTACTTGCAGGAGGGTGTTGATGGTTTGCCTGTTACCCTTGGAATAGCAGCCGCCACTGGTTTAGGTCTGGTGGCATTTTCTGAGGTCAGGTTGCTGAAACTTATTTGCTCATTGGAATTTTGTTGAGTTCTACAGAATCAAGTTTATACAATGAGAATTCGACATTGATGGCTTAAACACAAGTTTATTTTTTTCCTTTTCTTCGCAGATAGAAACAATACTTCAACTTTTGGGCTCCGCTGCTCTTGTTCAGTTTGTCAGCAAGAAACTTCTATTTGCAGAAGTTAGTCTCAGATGCCTCCTAACCTTACAAGAAATATTGAAGATCTTCTTATTTCCATTTGCTTTCCACTGACAGGATAGGAAGCAGACGGTGCAACAGCTTGATGAGTTCTTAAACACCAAGGTTGCTCCCAAAGAGCTTGTCGATGAGATAAAGGTATTATTGATTGCCGTAGAAATTTTCATAATTTTTATTTATTTATTTTTTAAACCCTTCTCCACATGATTGCCACTGAAGAATTCATTTATAAATCTATAGGATTTCAATGTTTTTAAACATTAACTGATAAGGGGTACCCCTTGCCACTAAGGGGGTACCCCTTACTTTTCAAATGATTATAATATATCCTTTGAAATTCAGCAAATCGCGAAGGCTCTTCTATCACCAACTGTGGACAAAAAAGCCTTGCCAGCATCTGCAGAAGGCAGCCCAGATACTTATGTATCCAGTAGCCCTGTACAGAAAGCAGAAGCTGTTCCTGAGTCGAATCCTGAGCCCAACGTAAAGGTAGCTGCAGAACCTACTCCTGAGGTCAACTCGGTCCCCCACACTGATGTTAAAGCAGAATCACTTCCCGGAATGTCGAGGCCACTTTCTCCATACCCTTCTGTAATTTCAATCTCCAGTTATCTATTCCATTTTCTATCTTTCGTTTACATATGAACTTTTTGAGGCCATTTTACATGTGCTTATGAACTTTGTTGCAGTCATTGTTTTTTTTTATTTTCTTTTTTCGGTGACGTGGATTCGAACCTGGGACCTCCAGTTCCAAAGTTGGAGAACCGGCCTAACCCGTGTGGGTTAATTTGTTGCAGTCATTGTGATATAGCTTGCAAGACCTGATTTCCACTTTCTCTGTCAAACGGTCATTTGACTTTGAATTTTGATTTACAGTACTAATGTTTGTTTTTCTCTTTATCTTTCTGAGTGCAGTATCCTGATCTCAAACCTCCGAAGTCTCCTTCCCCCTCACAGCCTTAAGAGTCTCTCTAACTGAATTTTGAGGTCCACAACTGTGCTTTTGCAACATACAATGATCTGGCCAGCTGGTACATGTGGGTAGCTACTCGGCAATATCCTTCTTGAGCTTAAATGCCACTCTCAATCTACAAGAACAAAGAGTGTCATGAGATTAGTAATTTCAGGTCTGCCAGGATCTTCCTCTTGTTTTCTCGTCGGTGACTTTTTGCTATCGAGTTTTTTAGATTGATCTTATCTTCTGTTGATGTAAATGTTGGATCTTGTATATCATGCTTATTTTAGTTCTCTTGGGATGCAGTTATATCTTTCTTGTATTTTAGTCTACAAGGAGACTGAGTAACATGATCAGCTTTGTGAACTCCAGAAAAATATGCTGGTGTGCCTTTATTAGGCAAAACCCAAATTGAAATTCAGTGGTTTATAAATTAATCTGAACTTGAAAACCTGACCTTAGATGATAACTGTGATATTGTTATACCCACACGCACGCACACACTTTCTTTATGTTCTTTTGTCATTTGGATGTTAGATCCTTGGAGGGAAAGAATTGGGTTGGGTCTTGACCCTTTATAAAAAGAGATCCTAAATCCCAATTGTCATCTCGGCGAAGCCGGTAACATATCAATTTAAAAACCCTAAAGACACAATCAACTCTAAACTGCCTCCCACCTCAACCGGTTACTGGTTTTATAAATGTCTGCATGGCATCGTGTGATTGGTACCGTAATGTTTAAACTCGATATCGGATCTGGAATCATCTTAGTCTGATATTGAGAGAGGCAAGGGCTCACGGCTTAGAACCTCTAGAGGTGGAGGGGGACTCCTAATTAGTGATCTTGTTGGAGATCCCACATCGGTTGTGGAAGGGGCTGGTGGTCGGTTTATAAGTGTGAGGGAAAGCCTCACCTCCAAAACCACCCAACAAATCTCTTGGATGTTGAGTTCGAGGAGGTGCCCTTGGAGGTATGTGCATTTGATTTGTCTTGCTCGCTCGTTTTGCGAGGGGTTGAGTATTTCCTTCTCATATCCTGACAAGGGCGAATGAGCTATCCGATATTTTAGCTCGGGAGGGTGTCGAGAGAGATGGGATGTTTTCAGGTACTCTGGTCGGAGGGACCTTCGGGGGCTAAATTGTACTTTTGGAGGTGTAGTGATAGTCTTTAGATTATCGTTTTTATTTTTCTTTTGGGTTAATTTCACGTTGACCCCCTCTTGTTTCTGACATTTTCAGTCAGGTACCCTCCTGTTTTTGAAATCCCGCTATCCCCCTCTTCTTTACTGTCAGGTCTCAGATACCCCCCCTACACTAGCAGAAATCTTAACGCCATTAATTTTTCTGGTAAAAAGACGAAAATAGCCTTGGTTTTAATCCTTTAGTTCAACCATGGGTTAAACCGGAATCCGCAATTGACAAAAATGCCCTTTAGGGCATAGGGTTTGGTCGTCTTCTCCATCTTGCATAGGAAATTTGGGAGAAATAGTCGTTTCTCCATCTCGCGTTAGGGCATTTCTTCTCCAATATTCTCCACTCACTGTCGATTGTTCACTGCCGATCATCGCTTCCTGTGGGTATTGTATATCGAACAATTAAATTACTATCGAGTTCATCACATTTTTCTATTCTTGTATCAACTCCATCTTTTTTCTTCTTTTTTGGCTTCCAGTCTATTCGACAACAACATATACCTTGGTAGCATATCTCCGGAGTTTTGTGAGCTTCAGATGCTTTCTGAATTCAGGTAGATGAGAACCAGCTTAACAATGCTACATAACAATCATCCTGCAATAGGAACCAGTAACAGGAGATGTAGCTCAACGGACGTTGCTGTAGGTTTCATAACTCCCTCGCCCACCAATATCCAAAAGAAACAAAAAGTCACGACAGACTTCTTTTATATCAGCCCCATCGCGTTCTCCACTATCGTCATCAATTCCATCTCCAGCAATGTCACCCTCCGATTCTCCATTATCATGGAGATCATTTTCGCCATCATTAGTGTTCAAGTTCTGGTATCTGGGACTTTGGTGGTACAACCCACAGTTCACATTAGAATGTTGTTGTGTGCTGATGTGTTACAACGAGTACTGTTGCTGGTGCAACTATTTGAAGACAAGGATTTGATTTCCCTTTACTTTTACTCTTGTAGTGATTTAGATCTTTGATGATTTGGGTGCTTCTCCCTTGGTTAATCTTATTCATTCTCTTTCATCAATGATCATTCTCAAACATTTGATATGCTTGTTGAAACTTGAAAGTTGAAACATCAACAAGGAGGCATTATAGGTCATATTCATATATTTGTACTTGAGCTAGCCCCTTCATTTGATATTTTGATAAAATGTCCTATTTACTAATGAAAAAAAATTTAGAGTTCTTAAAGCTTGAGTTGTCTCTACAGCAGAACTCAGAATGAACATGAACAGGATATGGTTAAAAGGATGTGGTTACATAGCTTTGAAACAATGAGTAGGTCTACCGGATTTCCAACAATACACATAAATTTAGCAAAAACGCCCAATCGTGAATCTACATATTGAGAAAGAAGGGCATTTTTGTCAATGCTCTTTCTTACTTAGACTAGAGATTGAACCAAATGATAGTATAGTCATTAGATTTAAATTTTAACTTAAAAATGCATTGAATAGGACAGTTTTGTTAGTGAGGGGGTATCTGAGACCTGACAGTAAATAAGAGGGAGGACAGTGGGATTTCAGAATCAAGAGGGTAGTTGACTGAAAATGTCAAAAACAAGAGAGGGTCAAAGTGAAATTAACCCTAACGAGATCATGATATAAATGAAAATAAGCAGAGTACAAGTAAAGATAACACAGTCTACCTAAGATGGGTAGCAAAAAAGAGAGTTGGTCATTGGACCAAGTGGTCTAACCATTGGACTCTTCCACCTTGCCCTGGCCTAACACTAATACACAATAAGGGATTGGACCAAGTGGCCTTAACATGAATCATTATGATTATTAGGGTTGTCAACGAGTCGAGTTAGCTCAGCTCTGGCTTGACTCCTATGAGCCGAGCTTGAGCTCTATAATTAGGCTTGAGAGTTGAGCCTGAGCCCAAAAAAAAGCTCATTATCTTAACAAGCTTTAGTCGAGCTTCGGTTTGTATGCAGAATTATATATCCATATTCTTATAATCCATATTATATTTTAGTATTATACATAACATCACAATTTTTTTTTTGATCAATAAAATGTGTATAAACATTTATACATCACAAAATTTTTTTATCAGTAGAGTATAAACATTCACACATCACAATTTTTTTTTTTGACCAGTATAATGTGTATAAACATTCATACATCAGAATTTTTTATATCAGTCAAGTGTACAAACATTTACACGTCACAAATTTTATTTTTTTATCAATAAATTGTATATAAACATTCACATCTAAAAAAAATGATTAGTAAAGTGTATGAACATTCATATAACAATTTTTTTTTATCAACAAAGTGTGTATAAACATTCAAACATCATAAAAAATAAAATTGATCAATAAAGTGTATAAACATTCACACATCACAATTTTTCATAAATAAGGTGTGTATAAACATTCACACATCATAATTGTTTTTATTAGTAAAGTGTTTATAAAGATTCACACATCACAATTGTTTTTGATTAGTAAAGTGTATAAACAGTTACACATCACAAATTTTTTTATCAATAAATTTTGCATAAACATTCACTCATCATAATTGTTTTTAATCAGTAAAGTAGGTATAAACATTCAAACGTTACATTTTTTTTATCTGTAAGTGTGTATAAACATTCACACATCACTATTTTTTTTTATTAGTAAATTGTATAAACATTCATACATCACAGTTTGTTTTATCAGTCAAGCGTGTATAAACATTCACTTATCACAATTTTTTTAATCTGTAAAGCGTGTATAAACATTCACACAACAATTTTTTTTATCAGTAAATATCTATAAACATTCACACATCGCAATTTCTTTTATCAGTAATGTGTGTATAAACATTCATACATCACAAAAAAAAAATTGATTAGTAAAGTGTGTATAAACATTCACACATTAAAAAAAATGATTAGTAAAGTATGTATAAAAATTGAGGCGCAAAAGAAATGAGGGACATAGATGGCGAATGCACACAAAACATTATAAGATTCACTAAAGAAGAATGAAATCCTACTTGACCCAAAGTTTCTTCAAGAAAATCCCAACTTAAGCGGTCATAGGCCTTTTCCAATCTCTCCGGTTGCTGTTCCTGTTGCTTTCTCCCCGGTGAAAGATCAATTAATTGGCTCGCTCGATCTGGAATGCATTACAATTTTTTTGTCAGTAATGTGTTTAAACATTCACACATCACAAGTTTTGTTTAATCAGCGAAGTGTGTATAAACATTCACACAAGCACAATATTTTTTTTTTGATCAATAAATGTGTATAAACATTCACATTGCAAAAAAAAAAAAAAAATTGATCAGTAAAATGCTTATAAACATTCACACATCACAGTTTTTTTAAATCAGTAAAGTGAATAAACATTCACACCATATTTTTTTATCAGTGAATGTGAATAAACATTCACACATTACAATTTTTTTTTGATTAGTAAAGTGTATTTTTTTTATTAGTAAAGTGTATACAAACATTCACACGTCTCATTTTTATCAGATAAACATTCACTCTATCAATTTTTTTAAATCAATAAAGTGTATAAACATTCATACATTATAATTGTTTTTTGATTAGTAAATGTGTATAAACATTCACACATTGTAATTTTCTTTTTGATCTATAATGTGTATAAACATTCACACGTCACAAAAAAAAAAAAAAATTGATCAGTAAAGTGTGTATAAACATTGACAAATCACAATTTGTTTGTTAGTAAAGTGTATTTAAACATTCACACATCATAAATTTTTTATTCAATAAAGTGTATAAACATTCACACAACCCAATTTTTTTTTTGATCAGTAAAATGTGTATAAAC
>JAUPMG010120718.1:0-11764 GCA_031762675.1 Pachysandra terminalis | reverse complement strand
TTGATTAGTTCCAGCAAGTTCATTAAAAGGGTATTCATCTTGTTCTCCATTATCATTAAATTCCTCATCTAAATTACCTGAAATATTGTCATAAGACTTTGGCTACACTTAGCCCAGTAAGTAAAATCAATTAAGTTACATCCTCAACATGAATTAGGGTCCATACCCATATACAAAGATATAACATAAAAACAGTAATTAATCATAGTAAATATGCAGAATATGATATGCATGTTCAGATTATTAATGCATGAATGCATACTCATGCAACAAGATATATTGATCACCAAGTGTGATCCATGCAAAATATCATGATGTGCAATTATGCATTCTGTTTAGAATTCGAATTATGTAAGTCCCACACTAGACCAATCAATTACGGAGCAAGACGTCTTCTCGAATCGTCCCCCCCCCCCGCATACAGGGCCACTCTCAGTAAGATATTCCATGTGCGCATCATAGTTTTGAGGGATTTTGACCAAGACGACACAATTCTCCCACTTATTTGCGGTCAGGGCAATGAAAAATCCAAGGTGTCCATAGATAGGACTAACCTCAGTGAGCATTACATAAGGCGAATACCAACAGAATTTCACTCAGCATCCGTTACGTATAATAATACGCTATCGAGATGTAAATAATGGGGTATATTGGGGTAGCAAGTCCCTCGACCGATAATGTTTGTCTATCCGGGACTTCCTCGCCTTATCATGATGTCCAAGTCATGATTCACTCAGATTTAATCAGAAACTTCATCATAAGTGAAGTTTGATGGCATGTCTAGTATATGACCAGAATATGGTCATTAACTCAATTGGATATGCTGTGCAATGTGAGATGGTTGTGCACACTAACTAATCATACAACCATGTGAACAAATGTGTAATAAGTCTAAGTATGAAATATGAGGCCTAAAGCATGGTTTAAATCATCATAATATCCAACAAATCAATATAATGCAAGATGTACGATTATTCATAATTAATTATAAAACAAGTCAAATAACTTTTAATTATTGTCATGAAATACTTATAATTAACATACACTTAATCATGTTTAATCAAATAATAATTATAACACAAAAGTCATAACAATCAACCCAACCTGGGCTGACCGGCAAGCTGGCAGGCACGCCGGCTGGTCTGTCGGTTGCCTGGGCAGGTCCAAACAGATTCAAGTCAAGGTCTCTGGGTTGACCGGTAAGCTGACCGGCACACCGGTTGGCCATCTGGCAGCCTAAACAGAAGGTGTGGTTTTTCCAAAAGTCTCAGGGTAGTCATCGGTAGGCTAGCCGGCGCACCGGCTGGCCATCTGGCAAGCAAGGCAGGGGCTTGTTTTCAAAATCTCAGGCACACATGGCCATTGGCAGGATAATTGGCACACCGGTTGTCCATCCGATAGCCTACACAGCAAGTCAAAAGTCACATGAGGATGTCCGGCAAGGTTTCGGCACACCGGTAGGTCTGCTGGATCCAATCTGGCTGAACCGGTAGGCTAGCTGGCACGCCGGCAGGCCGCCAGTTTGCCCAGAAACAACAATTTTATATTTCAACACATATTTAGCAATTTTCTTTAATAGAAACTCATATTTGAATTCAATTCCGAAACTAACCCAATTGAAATAACAATCAAAGTCAAAGCTTACCTTGCTTGGAAAGATCAAATTTAGAAAGGTCAAGCTTTTATGAAAACAATATTTGTATTGAATTGAATTCAATGTGGTATGTCATATTCTTTGAATATGGCATATCACCTAATTCAAATCAAAGATATAAACTAAATTGAAGTTACTTACCTTGCTTGACGCGCAAATCCTTCCTCTTCTTCAACCTAGTTCAAGTTTGAACTGCTCCTTCTTCTTCCTTAGCTTTAGCTATCAACCCAGATTTTTAGTTTAATGATTTGGACGACCAAACCAGTGTTTAGATAGTTTTTTAGAGTTAAACTTTGTTTAGGATTTGCCTCTATTCCCAGCCCTTAGATTCTACTTAGTTAATCTACACCATTGATTGGGGAAAAATACCAGTCCTAATACAACTTAAACGTTAGCTTATTTCTATCCTTTTTAGATTAGGATATCATCTTAGCTCTCCTAATCAGATTAGGATTTTGTCTATTAGAATAGTCCTTTATCTTTCTTATCCTTATCTAAGTTTAAGTCATTTTTGTCTTTTAATCTTGACCCTTAATTTAGTTTAATTATTCCTGCGAAATCTCAGCCATTAGTTTAACTTTGAGATTATGATTGTGTGTAATGCACTCTAGATATTCTATTGTGCTCCCACCAATCACCATTGGTCAAAGTCAACTAATTAGCTTTATTAAAAATTTCAAATTAGTTCGTATTTTCTAACTAATTACACATAAACCTTATTTCTAATTACACTAAACTCCCCTAAACGAGTCGGGTTATTACATATTGGATCCCAAGGAAACTCATCACAGAGCAAGTTCACTTAATAAAGTGATTCAAAACAATTTCCTTCTATAAATAACTTGTGCGCGTTGATCACGCGTAAACATTAGATATGCATTGTTGCATGGAGATATTTTTAATCATTTCTCTGGACATATGTTCGATTGATACTTGTCTTGGTCAAGAAATGATATTTTGGATCAATTTCTCTATAAATAATATAGCATGCCCTCAAATCCAAACCATTGATCAATTGAAAATTTGAGACAACAGTGAAAGGATCTACATCTCTGACGCAATACTCGCAGATATGTAAAACATTAAAACGGTGATACCTTATCTAAATCTTTGAGAGACAAAAGAAGAGACTTGTGTCCTTTGAACACTGAGGTTCTCTTGCTCTGTGGTGTTTATTCTTGTTGGCATACCTGATATCTCGATCTCCTTTCTCTCTTTGTCTTATCCACATATCATATTTGAGAAGAAACGCTCTTGATAGAACAGTTACGTGACAGTTTAGGCCATCTTGAGACAGTGAATTCTAGCTTTATCAATCAAAGGTAGTCGAATTCCTTACTGTTACAAATTCTGCATCACCATTAATTGGCGACCCCCACTGGGGAGTCTGTAATCATTTCTTCCAAAACATTCTTGTGCTTATGTCACATCCCATTCTAAGTAATGCCCTTAGACATCCTTAGAAATGTCCATGCACAATTCTCTCCCAACTCACCAAAGTTTATCTCAATGAATGCAAGTCCTCATAATTGATCAACTAAAAGATGCAAGATGCTTCAATGATAGTATGCAAATCAAATGCCTCACACACAAGATAATCACACAATTCATACACAAGAAAATGATATACATGTTGTTTAGTATTCGTATGATGTATGCCTACTCTAGATCAATCTCAGTTTGCCAAGAGCGTCGTCTTGAACCACCCCCTAATACAAGGGCTATTGACTAACAGAGACATTCTACGTATGTACCGTAGTTTTAAGGGCTCAAAACCCATCGGGCAAAGTCCTTGGACCAGTACTTTTTTTATCACAGGACGAATTTGGGGGGTCACAGTATCACATCCCAAACCTAGAGTACAGAGCAATCATTCAGCACTGAAGGCACTACTAGCCTACATCAGACCATACAACAAATAAAAACAAGGGGCAGAGTCCAACACCACCCCAAACAAGAGTAGGACACAATAATACAGAATGAAAGGGGAGCCCAAAAGCCACAACAAAAACCCCATAGCACCACTTAGACTCTAGTGTAAAAATGACCACTAGCATCCCTGTTTAGTATTGTAAGAAGCTCACTTGGCAGGTTGGTAGAGTCATAGAAGACAATATGATCAAGAGTTTGCCATCTAGACACGAGGGAATCAGCCACGACATTAGTTTCCCTCATCTGATGAGAAATGCTGATCTCAATAAATGTGCTCATCTTGGACTTGATATCATGCACCAATTGTCGCAAATCCCAGCAAAACCCTTATTTAAAATTTAAAGTAGAAGACAACAATACCCTTATTTAAAACTATATTACTCAAATGATTGCTAATAAATCTTAAAAAAACTACAATTATAAAGGATAAAATAGTAAATGTCATTGAAAAAAAAGTTTAATAACTCAAAAACTTTAAAAAAATCCTTCACTTTTTATAAGAAATATGAATGATAGACAAATAACATAAACATGCTAAGATGATACAATCCTAACAAGTCCATATCCTCTGCTACATAGCGTCCGACCATCCCCTACTACGCCACGGGATGGACGACGCGTGTCACTCTCGCCCACGTGCGCATCACGCGGGCTAGTAAGTGAGCATTAACGGAGGTCCTTCGTTAACGCAGATTTTGTGTTTTAAAAAATAATAAAATAAACAAAATGTTTTAACATTTTGAATCTGGTCAAAGTTGCTTTGACCCGAGAAGAAGAAGTAAAATTTAAGGCTCCAAATCTTTCTGCCATTTCTTCCATTCTAGACAAGCTGCAAAAGCTTTAGAGAAATAGGGTGAGAAGAAATCAAGTCTTGCATGCGAAAAGGCATATTCAAATCGCATTCGGAAAGAGAGATTCAAATCTCCTTCGAAAAGACAGATTCAAATCGAAGAAAAAGGGAAGGGTTGTGAAGAGATTTAATCCTTTGCTCAAAGATTTTGCAAACATTATTCAAAGATCAGAGATTATCCGAATCACATACAGGTAAGCTTTCTCCTCCTATCACCATGTGTATAAATTTATTTTGAGTTCGTAAACTATTCAAATCCATCAAACAAATTTTCCATTTTCTTGATGCATACTGTATTCAAAGAGACCCCACCACCTTCAAATGTTCTTTAACCTTGGAGTGGTCAATCTTTTTCTTTTTTTCTCAAATGGGTGCAAGAAACCAGTTTTAAGGTGAGATGATCAAATTTGCCTGATGGAATCTGAAGCAGAAAAGTTGAAGTTCTTGCAAGCTTAATAAGAATAGTAGAATCCACAGAGTCCACGTAGGGTTTTGCAAGCTTAAAGTTTTTTGCTTATGTCTATAATTTTATTAAAAGAGATGGGTCGGCACATCACAATATTTCACAAAAATGTCAACCAAATGTAGAACCATCGAATCAACACAGCTAATGCTTTTCAATTTGCTTGTCCTGCTCCTAGCAACTATATAGATAAAACATGCATTAATTTGTAATCTTGGACAGATCCCTCTGTTTTATTTGATTTGAGTGAAATTAAGGAAAGAGTTAGGTGAAAATCTGACTCGATGTTGGACCGAATTAGAGAATTTTTAATAAATTAAGGTTCATCTTGGAATCGTGACTCGTCTCGAGTTGGATCGGCCGATACGGACTGGGATTGGCTGATTCGGACCGGGATTGGACGATCCTTTACACCATGGACCTTGTACTGTAATGTTCTTAGATAAGTAATAGATTATTGTATTTGTGGTGACTAGCTTTCAAATTATTATTTTTGTTGTTTTATTTTTATTCATCAATCTGTTTGGAGCTTTAGGGTTTAATATTATTTGATTCTTTTATTCATTGCTGAGATAGGAAGTTTCACATTTAACCTAATTAAGAAAAAGTAAAAGAAGCCTCATAAGTTATGCTTCAATTGGTGAATTATATTAGATTAGATTCAAAAGTTTAAACAATTAGATTTCTTTTTTTTGGTTGTCTTTGTTGCTATTTTTTTATAGATTATCATCATCACATGGCAAGTTCAAGTTCCACTTCTTTAAACCTCAGAGAATATCAATGTGATCCTGATCTATTATCTATAATTGATTCAATGGATGGATATGAGAATTGGGAGTGGTCTCAAAAAACAAAACTTGGAAATACCTTAGGTCTTGCAAAGATCAAGCTCAATTTGGGTTTGATTAATGCTGCAACTAAGTGTTGGAATCCAAGGGATGTAGTGTTTAAATTTAAGAATTTTGAGATGTGCCCTATTCTTGAGGAAATAAGAAGGTTGTTAAATTTTTCGTTGGATGGTGATATTATAAAGTTAGGATATAATAGTGAATTTTTAAAAGTACTTTCAGTGAAAAAAACATCGTTTGGAAAGGGAAGTTGGTGAGGAGTGTCAAAGGTGTTCGTTAAACTTATTTTTGGAGATTTATCATGAAAAGGAAGTAAAAGATGAGAGCAAATGTAATGCATTAACACTTGCTATGCTCGGTCATATCATATTGCCAATAGATAAACAATACGCGCATGGTTCTCTTTGTAAAATAATGATGGATTTAAGAGGTGACTCCCCTGAGAAAAGAACGATTGTGCCAATGATTTTGGATGACATATTAGCTGGTGTATCAGAGCATTCACTTAAAAATCAAGTGGATTCCATTGGATGTATGGCTCTCTTGCAAGTAAGTTTTGAACGACAAATGTGTTTGATTATTTATTTTAAATTTTTTGATTTGTACAATCAATAATTTTATTATTGTTTCTATTAGGTGTGTCTTTTGGAGCACATCCCTTTTCTCGGTATGTTAACGGAACGAGATTTTATAAATTCACAAAATCTATTATTAGATCATATCTTTAAACGACCCCGAGCAGTTTTCTAAGCGTTGAGGAGAATTTAAATTATTTAATGAACATAGATGATAAGGATATTGTGTGGAAATGTAAGTGGTACTTCAATTCCGAGTCATTGCATCACCATCACTTTGTTATGACAGGGGGACAATACATTTTACTGGTTGGTTGATGTTCTGTTACACCTTATATACCCCTATGGGTGCTTCGTTAATTTGGATATTCTCAAAGCATAAAGTCTCCTAGTGTTGGTAATTTGAATCAGTATAAATTGTCCAAGAAAAATGAAGTCTACTTTATGGCAATCCACTAAGAAGTAAGACAATTCATTCCTATAAGATGATGAGTGAAGTGTACATGTAATTTTTATCCTTTTTTATTGTATTGTATTTATATTTTTATCAAAATATTAGATTGTGAAAATATTTATGATTAGGAGAATTTATTTTTTATTGACTTATTGTATTATAATTTTTGTTCTTATCAGGAAGAGTATGGCATGAAAGAAGTTGTATGTGGTTTTTGAGGGTAGGAATACAGGGATCTATGACACATGGGAAGAATGCAGTGAACAAGTGCTTTTTTATGAGGGTGCATTTTACCGTTCTTTTGGACACGAAGCGAAGTTGAACATTGCTTCGTTGGACACGTACACCATCATACTGCTTGTGCAAGGATAGAAGATGATGAACGTGAGCTCCGACCCCTAAAAGCACAACCCATAACTTATCATCAGAAGCTTCTTTTTATGTTGGTTGTATTCGATTTTGTATCGATTTCTATTTATGTAGGATCAAAATAAAAGCCATGTTTGTTAGGCATAACACTTTGTTCTATGAACCTTTACTTTACTTTGGAACATGAAAAACATTGCTTTGAACTTTTATTGAGATCTTTAATGTTCTTTGGAATCAATTTGGTCTTAACAATGTACGTTGTTTTTGGTAATATTCACTTGGAATCTGGATTTGTTGAGCTAGGAGATGGAGCAGCTCATGGTCTTGTGGCTGGTGCTTGGAGCTAGTTTCTCTTTGTGTTTGATGTTTTTAGAGTGTATGTGAGTGTAAAGGGTGGTGTGTGTTTGGTGATTGTGTTCTAGGTTGTGCTTTGGCCCATGCTATGCACATATAAAGGACCAATGATCTAGTATGTACCTTGGAGTACCCATTTTACATGGTCGTGTAACCCAAGACACATATAGTTATCTTATAGATAAACTTAATAAGAGATGGTAAGTGTAAGGACCTAAATCCACTAAGAGAACACTCATATATAATGATTTGAATTTACAGGATTTAATGATATTGTTTTTGGATTTATTTGGTATATAAATGAGATTAATATGGTATATGATTTTTTGTGTAATGTAATTATATAGTAAGGGGTTATTTTGTTAATTTGATAAACTAAGGGGGACTGATTGAACTAAAATTCAATTAGTTATGATTTTGGAATTTGAGCGCGCGATCCATGATCGTGCGTGACGGTTATGGTAATCGTGGGTTGTGTTTTAGCAAGTGAGGTTTAAGAGAAAGGGGTTTCCAATCTCACCTCATTCTTGCTCTGGTTTTAGATCTGAGATCTGAGAAGGTTGCTGAGGAGAAAAGAGAAGAAGAAGAGGAACTCGTTGGAGATCGTTTGAAACCGGAACCCGTTGAAGGTTTGGATCATTTGCAGCAGTGATTCACAAGGAAGAACATCAGAAAAGAGTATTTAGAGACATTATAAGATTCAGTTAAGTTGCTGGAATAATTATAGCTCTCTGATTGAAATCTATATCTCAAGTTCTTGATTTGAATGATTACTTGTGTTTATTGATGATTAAATGCTTAGATTCTTGTTATATTGGTTTTAAATGTTATATTGGATGTTTGTTCATGTTTTCGGAGTTGTAGACGCGGATTCATGTTGTTTAGAATAGATTTGATAACCTAGATTTGGATTCTGAGAAACAAAGAAAAACCCAGAATCGCGCAGTTTGGCGGGCTTCTGTCCACCGCCGCCTCTGCTGACAGAGAACCTTTTTTAGTTCATTTTTGTTGTTCAGCAGGCTTCGGTGCACCGATGTCCCTGCCGATGACCCTGTGACTTACTGACACCCTTCGGTCCATCGACGCCTCTAAAGATAGAGAACGTGTTTTAGTTCATTTTTGCCCTTCGGCAGACCTCGATCCACCGACGACCTTGTAACATTCACAATACTTTGGGATATTTGGAGGATGACCTAGGTGGATGGTGTGGGGCTTCGGCCGTTGTTGTTGTTGATTTCCGGAAGCAAGACTTGACCATGGAGAGTCAATCTTGGTGTTCCGAGGTTATTGTGGCTACCATTTCCATCTTGGGTTGATCTTGTTTTGGTTGTGAATACATAGTAATATATTGATTTGTTATTCTTGTTGTATGGATGGAAGTCTATTAATGTGTGCAATCAGATTATTCGCGTGTATGGGCGTGCGGATAGTTTCTGTTGTAGGCCTTCATTCGATATCCTAGTTAATTCATTACATACTAGGTTGATGTCAAGTGATAAGTGAACCAGGAGGTGGAAATATACGGAGAAACAACTGCGATGCCTCCTATTGGGTTGACTATATACCCGTGGGGTGAAAGGGCCCACTTAAACTAGGGTAGGAAGCTTGCGAGCTCTTATACAGGTTCGCTATTCCTCTAGTATGGTACACTCGTAAAGTAGCTATATAGTAGCCTTCGTGCCATGGGTTAGCGCCCGGAACGGAGATGTGACTTCCGATAGTTCATTGGATACGTCCTAAATTGTTTATTGTTGTTGGAAGCTTCATGTGAGGTCCACTTATCAGGTGATGTTAATTTTAGTGCATTCTTCATGGTGCATACATCTCATTAATTGTGTGATAATCCTCATTGCATCCATCTTAAGACATGTGCATGATTTCATCTCATCTTAAACTTCTCATATGTTATTGGATCATGGTTGTATTTGTTATTGGATTATTGTCGTACTAACCCCTTGTGATTGATATCCATAAAAGGATAGGTGACTATTCCATGTTTCTTAGTGGGGCATCATAGGATCACGCAACGTTTTATGTTGTAGGATGGGAGGAGGAGTGACCGCACTAGCTGGATCGTTACTGCATGTGGCATTTGTTGTTTTCTTTCCTTTCCTTATTGTTGGCTTGTACTCCCGAGGGAGCTAGCCTTTGGTTTATGATGTAATCATGTGGTGTTTAGAGATGTTGGATTTTGTTGCTTCGATTTGTTGGATTCCTGGCCCAGCTGAGGCCTAGGATTTGATTTTGTTTACATTTCATTTTAATTTGGATTGTTATGTTGTATTACTTCCGCACTCTGATTCTAGTTAAATGAAAGTATTTATTGCTTTTATTTTACTTATGTTGTGGTGGCAATCCCCGGTCTAGTTGTGGATCCCGAAGATTTCACCTAGAGATCCGTACAATCCCTCATTGGGAATCGTGTCACGGGATCTGGGGCGTGGCAGATTGGTATCAGAGCATAAGTGTCACGCCTCAAATCCGAGATATGGGATCTCGAGGTTTTCAAGGAACTGACCTTCAGACCCACCACGTGGATACGGATAAGCAGCCACAATATCAACTCTTACCTGGTTGAATCAGAGTCACAACAAATATAAACACTAGCGAAAGTCTCTCAAAATTAAAACCATAGTTCAACAAAACTAAGTTGAGCATCCACCCACAATAAAGTAATAAAATCTAAAAGATCTCTATTTCAAATTTCCGCCCTTCATAGGGTCAAACCAAAGTAAATGAAATAAAATAAAATCAAATAGTCTCAAAAGCCAAAGTATCTCAAACACCATCTCCAGAAGCCAACCAGGACTCAGACAATCTGATTACCTGTAGAGATAAGGATCAGCCGAAGCCTAGTAGAGAAATCCAACGAGACTGCAATATCTACTTTTATGCATGCATGACGATAAGATTCATTACATAAATTTCACCCAACATATAATAACACAGTCAAATGTATTTAAACATAACATCATACTAAATCTTACATACTAGTATGAATAATACAATCATCATATGAAATCACTATTCACATGGAAATCATACGATACCAAGTCATAATAAGTCAACAGTCACTAATCCCATAGTCCCACTATGTCCATGCTACCCACCTGATCCCATCATGTTTAAACATATTCTACATGGTCCATGTTCCAAACAGAACAGACATACATGCATACACATGGTCCCACCATGTGACACAACAATAAAGATTACAACAGTCACATAGCTTCACTATGTTCCACAACAACACTATATGGTTCCACCATGCTACGGCCAATCAACACATAAACATACACTACATGGTCCTACCATGCTATGACCAATCAAACACATAAACAAACACCACATGGTCCCACCATGCTATGACCAATCAACCACAAGGTCCCACCTTGCTACAACCAATGCGACCTAATCACAATCACAAACAATTCAATTCAAGCATGTCACAATGAATATGCACAACAGTCAATTCAAACACAAATGCAATGCAATGCAAGGTATGATGCAAGCATGGAGTAAAATGAGGTGCAATGCAATACAGGGTGTAACCAAGCCTAGCCCAATTACATGGTCATTCCAACTCACTACCATACGACCCATCCCTTTAGGGACTTGCACCCACGGTAAAAACATCATTCATATTCCTTAAGTGACTTTCACTCACGGTGGAATACACAGTAACACGTCATATTTTTAGGGACTTTCACTCACGGAGGAAGCCACCTGTACCATTCCTTTAGGGACTTTCACCCACGGTGGAAACAATCATGTATCAGTAACTCTTTCTTTTAAGGACTTGCACCCATGGAGGAAATCCATCATTCCTATTCCTTAAGGTTGTGTTTGGCTAGTGTCAAAAGAAAAAAGAAAATGAAAGTAATGTGAAAAGAAAGTGAAAGTTTCTTGTTGTTGTTTGGTTGTTGCAGGAATATTGCATGAAATCATGTAATTGTGCGCTTGGTTAACAAGAAAGTCATAAGAATCCTGAACATAATTTTCAATTCTGCCCTTATACCATAAGTCATATTTATGTTGTATCAAACCGACTTCGATTTGGTTTTGGTTCAATTTTTAGATTTTGGGTTTAATGCAGAACACACAATTCTTTTTCAAAAAAAAATTACACCCAATTTTTAGAGCTTTTTAATTAATTAATAAGATTTTTTAATTAATTAATAATACTTTTTTAATTAATTATATTTGTGTATATATATATATATATATATATATATATATATATATATATATATATATATATTTAT
>JAUPMG010120717.1:0-25519 GCA_031762675.1 Pachysandra terminalis | reverse complement strand
TACATGCCAAACTTGTTTGGAACATTTCTAAGGGGAACAGCCTTTGCTCTCGTCTTCTTACTTCCAAATATCTTCATTACAAACATTTATATTTGGCTGACTCCAAGTCTTCGAATTCGAGAGTTTGGAAGTTAGTTTTATCTATGAAGGAGTTTGTGGTTGATAACTCTTTGTGGCAAGTTGGTAAGGGTGAATGCTCTTTTTGGTTCAACAATTGGTTTCCACCTACTCCGTTATACCACTTTGCTATTAATGGTGTGAATATTGATCGTAATCTTCGGGTTGTTGATATGATTGATGATAATGATCTTTGGAATGCTAGTAGTATTCAGAATTTACTTTTTCATGATATAGCCGAGTCTGTTATCAACACTACTATAAGGATCTCAAACTCCATTGATAAAATGATCTGGAAGCCTTCCAATTCTGGATTATTCTCAGTTAAATCAGTTTGGAACAAGGCTAGATCTCCCCATGTACCTTTTACTAGGTCTGATTGGTTTTGGTTTAAACATGCTCCTATGAAAATCTCAAGCCTTACATGGAAGATTTTCTATTCTGCACTTCCTTTCGATCCTAATATCAAGAGACTTGGTATTGAGTTGGCTTCTAAGTGTGTTTGTTGTGGTAATCATGAAGTGGACAGGGATCATGTTTTTGCTACTCGTGGTCTGGCTACCTCCATTTGGGGCTATTTTGCTCATATTTTGATCATGAACTACACGGTTGGCCACGGGGTTAAAGATCTTTTGCGAATCTGGTTTGCCTTTAGTTCTAAAGGATCTCATATGAATATGCTTCAAGGTGTTCTTTCGTTTTTGCTGTGGAAAATTTGGAAAGAAAGAAAAAATAGACTTTATGAGAATCGTTTTTGATCGATTGACAAGCTTATCATTGATATTAAGGGATGGCTCTTTGGTATTGCTGGAATTTTAAGAATGACTAAAGCCCCCTCCTTAAATGATACTCTTAGCCTTGATATTCTTGGGATTCATCCGATATCATCTCAATTCAAGGCTCCTTTATTTGTCAAATGGATCCATCCTATTCAACAGTGGATTAAGCTTAATACAGATGACGCTAATAAGCTTAATGGTGATAGCGGTAGTGGTGGCATTATCAGGGATCATAAAGGTACCTTCATTTTTTGCTTTTGCCCATTTCTACGGTACTAGTAACATCCTGGTGGCTGAAGCTAGGTCGCTCATTGATGGGATCAAATACTTGAGAAATTTTTTTGGATTTTGTAACATTGAGATTGAATCGGATTCAAGGACAGTGGTGGAAATGGCTAAGGGTAACTTTAGATGTCATTGGTCTTTTTCCTTTTGGATTGATGAGATTGTTGACTTTCAAATTACTCATATATATAGAGAAGCAAATGCATATGCGGATTCGCTTGCGAATTTTGCTTGCCAAACTCGTAGTAACTCCAGTTTTCACAAAAGAGAGGATCTTCCTGAACAGATGAAAGCTGCTCTTCGTATTGACTACAGTGGATTACCTTATATTCGATGTTGATGGTTGGTAAATTTTTTAGTAGAAAAGGTGTTTTGTAATGCTTGGTCTATAAAAGCATCCTCATCATGCATTTCTACATCATGTGTTCTACTAGGGTAAGGCTCATTATGTCCCCCCCTATGTAACTCTTTCTCATTTCTAATGCACAGGTCGGGGTCTTCGCCTCAACCCCACCCCCACTGTTGGAGTGCCTCGAAGGCTTTTTGACCTTAAGGGGCTACAAATAAAAATAATAAAAAAAAAGAACGAGAACTAAAGGTCGACCGACTACCATCAAATATATAAAGACCAAAATCATTGAATTAGAGGTTCTTAATGATAATATGACCTCTAAAATGTATCAAGTGATTGGAAAGGGACAACCACAATGATGGCATGGTGATATGGCTCAAGTGAGTTTGCTCATGACTGAGAAACTCTAGTATATAATGTATAAAAGAGTAGGTTACAATTTATAATGTGAAATGCTGAGCTAGGACTTAGGAAGTCCAAGTATGAGTACGGAGTGCTCTCGCCAAAATAGAATTACATGGGAGATAAAACAAATCATAAGCCATATCTAGACTGTGATTAAGAAAGATTATAGTGCTATGACCAAGGAGGATTATAACAAGGAGATGACTGGAAATTAGATCCAAGCCAGTGTCTCTGGTAAAAGGTAAGACAAGTATCCTCATTCCAGTTGGAATTACAGTAAAATGCATATAGCTCTTGTTGAAGAGTAGAGTGGCTTTATAACTTATTGGTAGAGACATTGACATGGAGCAAATGAGAGTGACTAGACAATTAAAGGCTGCATATTAAAAAGCACAGTGAAAAATACGACCAAGGATTAAATGTCTCTACCGATAGATAAATTGCCACTAAAGGAAAGGGGAAATATCGCTCGATATATCGAAGGAAATATCGCTTGATATATCGAGGGAAATATCAATGTCACCCAAAGGTGAAGAAATGGGAAAACTATTTGGAAAAAAAGGGAAAAAATTACAATGAAACTTTATGAGATGCATATTTAGACATGTTTAAACCTACAAAACTTAACATTAAAAAAAATAATGATATTAACCAAGTAATGCATTTAGAAGTAAGGGAGACATTGTCTATATAATCAATCACTAAAATATTCAAGGATACAGAAATAGAAAGTTATGTATGCACAAAACAATAACAATAACAATTATCCAACATCCAATTGAAGGTTTTCAACCCAAATACATGATAAGATACATTCAAAACATGTGGCTCGATATCACATGGTGTTCATTATGAGCTTAGAGTTTTTAAGATTTTTCTCTAGAAACTATCTTTTACTAATAAATGCACGATTTTGCAACAAGCTTAACATAGACCATTAGTTAATAATTATCTAACTAGTTATCCATTAAAAATATGTCTGTTTGAAGTTTTTCATGTTTAAGATATTTTAATTTTTGTCAAGTTTTCAAATAGAAATAAAGTTTAATTGCCACTAAAGGAAAGGGGAAATATCAGTCGATATATCGAGGGAAATATCGATGTCGCTCAAAGGTGAAGAAATGGGAAAAATATTTGGAAGAATAGGGAAAAATTTACAATGAAACTTTATGAGATGCATATTTAGACATGTTCACACCTACACAACTTAACATTAAAAAAAATTATGTTATTAACCAAGTAATGCATTTATAGGTAACGGAGACATTGTCTATATAATCAATCACTAAAATATTCAAGGAAACAGAAATAGAAAGTTTTGTAATGACAAAATAATAACAATAACAATTATCCAACATCCAACAGAAGGTTTTCAACCCAAATACATGATAAGATACATTCAAAACATGTGGCTCGATACCACATGGTGTTCATTATGGGCTTAAGAGTTTTTAAGATTTTTCTATAGGAACTAGTTTTTACTAATAAATTTATGATTTTGCAACAAGCTTAGCATGGCCATTAGCTAATAATTATCCAACTAGTTATCCATTACAAGTATGTTTGTTTGAAATTTTTTCATGTTTAAGATATTTTGATTTTTTTTTTAAGTTTTCAAATAGAAATTAAATTTTTAATATATAATTTGCTAGCATTTATCCGCTAAAAAGGTTGAACCAATCAATAATATTTTAATGAAATTATTAATTTATATATCAAACATTTATAACTATAAAAGTGTATTTTAAAAAAATATATATATTTTCTAATTAATTTTTATAAAATAATTAAAATAAATAATTTTAAATCAAATTATCATTTTTTCGGCTGATGCATAACGAGCTTCCAACAAATACATAGAATGATTAGAATATTAGAGGATTAGATATTATATATCAGGTGAAAATCCAAGAAATTACATTTTCCTAAACTTTTCGGAGTTTCGATTTCTCAAAGCTACAAAATCATAATGAAATGCATGCCAATCCATCACATACGTGAATTGGCATGCATTTCTTTACAATTTAATACAAATTGAACCAAAGAAACAAATATAGTTCTAACATACCTTCACTTGATTTTAGCAATTTTTGACGAATAGCACATCATTTCATCAAATCTATGTCAAAATGACCTTTGAATTGAAGATTTAATAAATTTAGCAAATAAGTGACTTAAAATCCAAATTTCAAGTGTTTTAAAAAATATTTGCGGATTTTGAGCATTTTTATTGATCGAAATATGGGGAAACTATCCCTATTCGACCTCTTATAATGACCCATGCATGTTAGCAAAAGATAAATATACCTATATATCGTCAATATCACTTGATATCGTGATATATCTCTCGATAAACTGTAAAATAAAAATTACACAATGGATTAATATCACCCCTATAGGGAAAGGGGAGATATCGCTTATCGAGGGATATATCGACATTTAAAACCATGAATACGACTTAAGTGTCTAATGAGATCTAATGTAGGAACTGAAATAATACATATTTCTAGCAGGAAAAGGAGTTTAGATATGGCCGACTCGTCCAATGAAAATCTGGCTAATCCAACATCAGAAAGCATTGGCAGCTACTATGTCTACAGTCTTTCAAAGACATCGAGAGGGATGAAAAAAGCACAACTATGAGTTGTACTACGTGGCAACCTTATCCAGTTTTGACATTTCCAGGGTTCAAAGAGAACAAGCAAATGATGCAACCGAGAGAAGCACATGAACGAATTCTTAATCTTCCCTCCTCATGGTGTGTGTGCTTGCTTCTGCATGAGGTAGAGGTTGAAAACTGTATTCTCCTAATGAGTCGACAACTGCTTTGACAACTGCTTTGCAGTTGAGGTGTGCAAGATTTTTTTTGATGGATTCAGCAATTGACCTTTCAAGATGAAGGTTGAGATTAAGTTCTCTTACTGATTTGATGGATTCAGCGATTGATCTTACAAGAGGAAGGTTGAGATCAAGTGCTCTTATTGATTTTATAGATCTCTCTCCTGTTCGGGTAAGCAAGATCACTCTTAATAGATTCACCAATCTGAGTGTGGAAGTGACGTCGCTTCCTAAAGGATTTGGACTTGGTCCTTAAACCGTCCCAAGGGAAATGTGAGTTTGGGATTTCAAATTTGTTATACGCAATGCTTAGTTTAAGAATATGCTTACTCTGCACTTATAAGAAGATTTTTCATGCAAACACTAGGCATATCCTCAAGTCCAAAGATGCCTATGCTGAAGCACATGACTTGGCCAATTGCCCTAAAGCTTTGATTTGCTTTCAAATGCGAATTTGAAACAAGTGGGAATTGTTGGATTTTGGTGTTTCAAATTGAACTAATTTCACATTTTGGAAACCCTGAATTTGGAATCTAAATCAATTTAAGGAGATTGATTCCTAATATTGCAAACAACGAAACAAGTTGGCACAATGGTATACTCGGCATACCGTAGTTGGCTTTTGGTCAAGAGATCTAGATTCTAATGTTCAAGCTTCTTCAACCGCGCAACATGTGCACATGTGAGTATGCAAAGGACGCAAGAGGTGCACTATGCACTTTGTATGCCACATCCTCGCAGTGGAATTGCACTTAATCTTTTCCCATCTTAAGACGATCCCCATTTTCTGATTGATATTGTTCGAATTCATAGATTAGACAATCAAAGCTGTCAGATAGTGTTTGTTTGGACTCCCACAGAGATTTCCAAATTTGTTATATCTGTAGCAAACACTAAGTGAGTGGAGTAACAGATATTATTGAGTTAACTCCAGACCCATAATAATAGTAATCAGTACTGGATTAAAGATAACCAAGACTACTATTTGTATAAGGCCCAAAGAGGGGCTTGTACAGGTTAGCCATTTTGAGAACCAGACAATATCTCCAAAAGAGACCAGCCACCACTAAACGATATCCAGGAGGATCCCAATCACCCAAATGGGCTGAAATCGCCGAGTAAGATCACAATTTAGCCACTTTCTGATCCCAGAAAATTCCATTCTTTTTTATTTATTCCTTTCTGGATTGTGATTAAGAATCCTTGAATTCCCTTGTTAAGTTATCTTTATCCTGGTCTTGGGGCACTTTTTCTAAAGGGTCCCTTTGGATATAATAGCAACGAAATTAAGGAAATGTTGCCTGATTAAGAACTCAATTAGGCATTGTGTTCTCCTTGGACATAGACAAAAAATTGGATTTTTGGTTGTCTTTAACAAAAGACTAAAATCTGATTTTTGGACTTTGAAAGGAATTATTAAAAATAAAAATGTACACCTATTATTTGGGGCAATAGAAGAGATTCGTAATTGAGCTAAGTAAGAGAAGTGCAACTAGTTTTAGACAACAGAAAAACTGCTGGGCCTAGTTGAATGTCAAAGGTAGTGTTAACCGTTTATTTTCCCATAGCTTTGGATCTATGGATGTCGGATGTGGGTAGCAGGGTTGATCTTTAGCAGAGTCTTCTAATGGAGGACATGGAGAGTACACTAGAAGATACTACCCTGGACTGGAGGACCATACCTTGGTGTTGGAGGATATGGTCCATATGGACATGGAGGAGAGTTCCTTGGCGCTGGAGCTCCGATTGGAGGGGGATATGGGACATCTCAGAGTTATGGTACAGAGGATTCCGCTGCCTCATACAGCTATGGCACTGTACATTCTAGTGGAGGGGGATACCCATACTCGCCACCCCCAGGATATGATCCACAAACATATCCCTATCCATCATATGTTGTTACAGTTGCAATTGTGAGTACTTATTATCCAAAGTATCCACCCATAGGAATACTGGTGCAGATGAGTATTGATGATTACCACAGATATGTTAATCAATAAATGCAGTGGTATCATTAGCTTCTGAGTTGAGAACAGTATTGTAACTATGTGGGGAGTACGTATTATGGTGGTCAGCACAAGGATGATGGCGATGATTGTGAGTCTTCATGGTATTCCTTGTGGATTTGATCATTTGATATTATTGTAATTGACTATTTGTGACTTATGGGTCTTGGACCTTGGAACATCTATGATAAACTTATGACATTTTTTTTAATTTTATGGTCATTTATTTACATTATGTCATGTCATTTATGTTATGCTTTGTTGAATGAATATTAACCCTTTACTTTACAATTTATGTTTTATGTGTTGTTTTCAACATATTCTGATATATCTAATGTATTTTGTTATTATTTAGACATAATATAAGATTTAATTAAAAAATGTATTTGGGGTAAATTTCCCCACTTTTTTAAATGATGGCGTCCAATAAGAATTTCCTATAGAAGGGACATCTAGGAGCATTGTAATATTATGGATTAAGAAGGCTGGTAAACAAAATGAATTTATAGAGGAGATGTTCCGTTCCTATTACTTTTCAACTGGTGAAAGATCAATTTTCTTAAGTTATATCAGCCGTTTACTTCTCTAGTGGCATTCACACTCAAACACGGAAAATCCAAGAGTTGGAAATAACCTACTCAAGGGGGAATAATCCCTAGTGGTGAAGAGGAGACATTTTGTCACATGAACAATATTGTTATGATAAAATTTCAGCAGAAATGAGGGACTCCTTAGATTTTATAACAAGAAATGAACTTATCAACCTTCCTTCAATTGGAAAAATATCCGCATGGTCTAGTAATCGAAAAGATCCTTCCCTATTGTCTCTTTCCAGTTTCATCATGTCAGGAATCACACTTTCTTAAACTTGTTCAGCTTTTTGGAACCACTATCAGACCACTTGCCTATAATGCTGAAACACGAAGGGCTTTGAAAAGATGTGGCTGGAATTGGAGTGATTTGTAGATTAGGTGTGTGGTTCAGTAATAGATTAGGTGTGCAGTTCATATTACTTCCAAGGCAAGGCTAGCTTCAGGTTTTGTAAAATTCTTAGAACTTTAAAGGGGTCCTTAAATAATGGAATGAGGTGTTTGCAAAGATGAAGGTGACGGTAGCCACATTTGGAGGACAGTTGCCATCGTTCTAAATTTCAACAAAAATATTCAAGAGAATAATAGCATTAAAAGAGAAAGAAACTTTAAGGTTTTCTTAATTAAAAATTATGAATGTTTTGTAATGACCTTTTCAACGTTGTTAAATATATTTATTTCCATTTAAATATATAATTGTCTTTTCCTACTTCTTTTTTCCTTTGTTTTTAACTTAAAAAATTATTATTTTTTCAGTACTTTTTATGACTAAAATATCCTTTGACAATCCATACATTGACCAAAAAAACTTTGAGATCTTATAATACTCTTAAAGGATATTAGAAAAATTTTATTGACAAACTCTAGGTAGCTATCAATTGGGACCCACAACTAGGAGTAATGCTTTTTATTATAATACTCTTAAAGGATATTAGAGAAATTTTATTAATTAACAAACTCTAGGTAGCTATCAATTGGGACCCACAACTAGAGTTATGCTTTAAAAATTAGATGGTCACTACTATTAGAAATCCCTCCCTCCCCCCTCTTGAAATCAAATTTTAGTATTAAATGCCTATTTTAGTATATATCCACCTCTTGAAATTTATCATAATTATTATATGCTTTTTATTTTTTGAGATTGGTTTTTAGAATATTAGAATTGAAGAATTTAAAATAAGGCTATATAAAGATTTTACTATGGGTATAATTAAAGGTTATGAATTTTAAAGATTAGCTTTTTCTTTTTTGCTATTAAAAAGATTGTACAAAAAAAAGATAGTTGTTTTATTACAAAAGGATTCTTTTATTTTGGAGTTTGAGCATATGTCAAGAGATCAAATATGCCAAATACCATCTTGATCAAATAGGTTTAGTGATTTGATCTTACTATACTCTTTTAAATGTTAAAAAAAAAAATAATTTATTCTAATCTTTTTTTAAGGACAGCCTCATAAAAAGAACCCTATTAATGGTGGATCTTGATTTTTATATACTATTACTATGTATCAGATTAGATTAAACGACATGAGAATCTTATTTTCTTAAACCCAAACCCTAAAAGTTTCATCATAGTACTCCTAAGTGAAATGCAAAACTACGAAATAAAGTTAGAAGACACAAATTATAAAAAAAAAAAATATGAAACGAAAAATCAAATGAATTAAATGAAGAGGAATTAACAAAATTTAAGTAATTTTATTCAACAAATGAAATGAGAAATTTAACAATTTATTGACACTTCACAAAATGTACATAACTTCAAATGTAGTATATCTTATGAATACTCAATGCTTAACATTATGTTTTCTTCTTGCTGTAGATTTTATTATTGATTGTTCACTTAGTTAATGTAATATCAAAATTTTGGAGTAACTAATTATTAAATTTTTATTATCAAATGAAAAGATAGATTACTTACATTTTAAATATTCACAACTATCACATGCATAGACTAGTTTTGTCAAAATTACATTTTGACATTTGGAATTGATATCTCAATGGGATTTGCCAAAATACTGATTCAAAAAAAAAATGATGAAAAATCAAAATTTCCAATGGTATAGAAATAGGACGGTCTAAGTAAAATTTGAGCTGAAGAAATCAAAACTTCAAAAAAATTCCTGAAACTAAGAAATTTTGCTAACAGCTTGAGAATACCTACAAAAACCCTTCTTTGCAATATATAAGATTTGGGTTTGTAAGCAAGTCTAACAACTCATCCTAAAAATATTCAGAAGATACGGCTAGCTTTAGAGGATTTCATTATCTAAAGGGATTTTCGAGGCTTAAAAGCTACAATAGTGCTTCAATTTCATATGTTTATATTTTGATTATTCTGCTTTTGCATTCATTTATTTTGAATGCATATGAAATGCATGTATAGGCATCTAGTTGATGCATCTCAGTGGATTCTACCAAAAAAAAAAGAAAGTACTCTATAGGGGAAAGACCACAAAATTAAGAAAACATGATTTTTTCTTATTTATACCTTTAAAATTTGATAATATTGTGAATGTAAAATACATGTGGTAGAATAAAGCCCAAGCGATAGAAGGGTGTACATTTTTCTACACAAATTATTGATTTTAATTTTTAAATAAAAATCGAATAAATTTAAAAAGCTTATAAATTGATAAATGCAATGGATAAGCTATGGCATATATCCATAATAGCAAGCTCATTATATTGGTCTGGATAGATTTCAAGCTGCCCAAAATTATATTTTATTGTGAGATAGTGATTGAGACATTTTGGATGTTGTTTTTGGATCTCATATTAGTATTTGTTGACATTTCATTATATTTGTTAGTTTCCGGAACGGAGCCGTATGACGCGAGAGTGTCACATACGGTTCCTTTGAGAAGAGTGTGATACCACCATCTATCAGGCCTGACAAGTAGTCCATAAGAGGTCTGCACATATCACAGAACAAAATAAGATTGATGTAAAAGGAATAGTGGTTTGAGAATGGTTTTTATTATGCAAGAGTCCACTTTAGGAGGATGCCTAAAAGGATTCTTTATCTAAAGCCCTTTCTTCTTTTAAGTATCGAAAAGACTACCAAGATTAAATCTTTAACGAAATCCAATCATGTAGCTTTTAGTGTTGAAGATTTTTATGATAAGTTTATAAAAAGGTCTCAGTCTGCCTGGAAGTGTTCGTCATGGAATACAAAAGCAGGAAAGATATGGCTTCTTATTGTCCTCCCAAATCCCAATTTGAATATTTCCAACCAAATATGCAAAAGGTTCTGTTACCAGTACCTGAAATTGCTGTGGAACAAAGCGGAAGTTGAGAAATTGAAATGGTATCCACAGTTGCCAATTCACCACGACCGCAGAAAACAACTCCTACAAATCAATCGAAGCGAATCTACATAAATAAATAAAAGAAAGAGTTTCCCTCATATAAACTTCGTTTGAGATTGAAAATAAATAAATAAATGAAAGTATCACCTGTTGAAGCTTAGGCACTACGTGTGATGGTCTTCCCTCTAGTGTCACCAGTGTAGATAAGAAAACCCCAATAAAAATAGGAGCGAAAAGGAACTGCATAAAAATTAAAATTATACCGACAGCCATTTTGGCAAAATAAACTAGTTGTTCAGAATGACAAGGACAAAGGCTTAAACAATATTTTTTTTTTTTTTTGATCAATAAAGGCTTAAACAATATTACGAAGACCAAAAGGGAGAAACAAATCACCTGATCAAGCAAAAGGCGAAGGAAAGCACCAGATGCTCCCGGCAAGGTCACCAATTTACTCAGGTAAAAATACCTACAATTCCATTGGTAAGTTATGTCAATGAAATTCCACAGCACGACCAATTTTGAGTAAAAATTTCATTTAGAAAAGTAAACTATCACATTGCAGTCGGTTCAGGTCCCATTCAGTGCACACGGTGCACATGCTAATGAACCCAGAACACCCAGTAAAGTGACATCTTTTCTACATACCAAAATCAAAACAAGAAAGTTTTAATTGGCGAAGAAAAGAGGGTTTTTTTTTTTTTTTTTTGTGCGTGTGTGTGTGTGTGTGTGTGTGTGTGTGAGAGAGAGAGAGAGAGAGAGAGAGAGAGAGAGAGAGAGAGAACCAATGACTATGAATTTTATCAAAATTATAAAAGAACTCAACTGATACAAGGAATGTTTGTTTAACCAACAACACAGAACATCGACCAATCAAAGGGATAAACTAGATGGTCCCAATTGATAATCAAGGGTATCAACAACAATATACTCGAGCCAACAATTATTAAAAATTCAGATTGCTAAAGAGTCCCCCAAGCTACAGTTCATTTCAGTAGTACAGCTTACAGTAACACCTTCAACTTTTACAGTGACATAATACAAGAGACAATTTAAACTTTTAAGTAGTAAGTGATCATAATACAAAAGTTGCAATAGCAATGATTAAAAAAAATGGACTTCTAAGTAGTAGGTGATCATAATACAAAAGTTGCAATAGCAATAATCATCCAATTACCAGAAATAGAACCACATGGTCTCCGAAGCATTACCAGATATGCAAGGTAGGACCCACCAATACAAGCCCCAAGAGAGTGAATAAAAGTATCCGCTTCACATCCAATGATGGCACTTGATCAATCAAGAGCTAAAACAGTATCATTGCATCTAAGGATTAGTAAATTAAGCTGCAAAAAAAATGATACAACATAAAAAAGAAAAAAGAAAAAAAGAAAAAAAAAGTCCTTTACAGAAAGTAAACAAAAAAAAAACATTTACCAATAAACCACAAAATAGACTAATTTGGATGGCTAAGAAGATGATCCTTGATACTAGTTGCAGAAATTTTTCTTAAAACAGTAGAAACCTGATTTGGTCCATGAGAATTCTGAGAACATATATGTCCATGTGTTAAAAGCCTAAGAGCTCAGACGGGTTACATAGGGTAGCATTATCTTGCACATCAAATAATAAAATCCCTCGTCAGTAATCAGCTAGGTCTAGGATTATCTCTGTTCCTCCTATCAAACGTCATCTTGATATGGGCAGCTCCAGGTGTGACAAGCAAAAGGAGGCTATTCGGTGGCATCAAATCAGAGTAGGTTTACATAGTGACTTATGAAAGATACACGACCAAAGAAGAACCGAAAGTGGTTGTCTTCACACTAACCTCCCAGTTATTGAGGGAAATGAGGATGCATTAGTGAATAGCCACTAAAACATTTATTATTCTAGTTAAACAACAGACTGCAAAAGCTAGCAAACTGTGAAGCTCCTAGCAAAAAGAAGCATATTGATTAAGCCTTCTAAGAAATTGAGTATTCCTGTCACACCAAACCCCCATGGGATTTGCAAAGTCCGGAACTCCTGCTGCCACAGAAAATTAAACTATGGCATTGCTGAATTATTCCCGAGCATCCCAAACTACCCCTCTTAATGGAATGAAGAAATGTGAAATCCTCTCAGAAGGAACTCAATAAAAAGATCACAAGACCACACAAAAGAGATTTTGGAAGAGAGGTGCATCTTTGCAGTTGGTAAATCCTGTTTGTCGTCAAAAAAAAAAAAATGCCAACATATGTTGGTGATAGAGGATTTCTTTTGGAGTGCACATCATTCCCAAAGGAGAACTCCAAGAAGTGATTAAACAACAGATATAACAGGAATACTTAATCAGTCATCTTGCAGTGCAGACGTGAAGTTACCTCTTCTTTTTGTTAGCCAAATATTGTTCATAAAGTAAGATGCAAGCTGTTGTGAAAGACTTTGATACATAATAACTATTATAATTAATAATAATAATAATAATAATAATAATAATAATAATAATAACAATAATTAAAAAAAAAACACAATAACTCCCCTATTAAGTAAACATAATGACACACGCGTTACTATAACATTTTAAAAAAAACAAATCTACCATTGACAACACTTCACCTCAAGTTGGAGCATAGGTATGTATCATGACCATCTCGCTACGAATGTCTTAGAATTGACCCTTGGTCATTGCTTTGGTCAAAATGTTTACCAGTTACTCTTCAGTCTTGACATATAGAGTACATATTTGATCCACCTTAAGTTTCTTCCGGTTCATGTAGAAGTCCTGAGCAACAATAGGTCCCACACACCAGGAGCCAATGAGCCATGGCTTGTGCACTGCCTCACACTTGACCTAGCAACCATAGATTGCTTCTTCTCCACGCAACAAAGTTTTCACCCAACAATGTACAGTAATCTAACTATTGACAAACTCAAACTTTGGATTGAGTCTTGCCAAGAACTAAAAGATACGTGTATGTTCCAATTGTTCTTGTATGCTACTACATCTGACTGACTATCTAGAAGAAAGTCATCACAATGGTCAAGCTCCTCCCACAAACTCCTGAGACCTATGAACTAACTTGCCAATATTTTCTCCCCTTATCGATAATGGGAGATAACTTGGCTTAACTGATATCTCCTGGCATAATTCTTTACCTCTGAGTATTTCCAAGTAGCTGCATCCCAAATCTCTTTTCCTGCCTTCCGGAAGGAAAAAAAAGCTACTAATTTTTGGATTCATGGAGTTAAAAGCAATCAGATTTTCAGCCTTCCACTTGTAAATTATCATAGGTAAGATTTGACATGTCTGGCTCCTTTATTCTTCCATTAATGTAACGTAGTTTGCTTCTCCCTCTAATAAATACCATGACAGATTGTAACCACTCTAGAAAGTAATTTATCTTCATTCCTAGAGTATCAACATGGCTAGTCATATGTGACATAACACCAGGACCTTGACCAAAGGCCCCATTACCTTAACCACGTATTTGGCTTTACACCAAATATTATCACCAATATACTGCTTAGTTCCTTCGCCTTGGCCTTCTTCCCCTTGGTACGATAAATCTGTCCCTAGATCCCATGTCAATCATCAGATGTGAACATCTACTTAAGACCGGGTTGGTATCAGCATACTCTCCATGAAAATAAATTCAATGGTGAATCTAGTAAAACCAAATTTCAAGAGATATCGTCATTAATGAACTTAGCTTTCATCAAATTCACCAATCAGGTACTACTACATATAAAGGATGTAATCTTCTTTGTGGTGTCAACTATATCCTTATTCCTGCCGACCTTCATCATGTCTTGAGAACATTAGAATAATGCAATAGACCATCCATGAAGCCCAACGCAGGTGTTATATCTTCTCTATAAATAATTTTTCAGCAACTCTAAAGGAAGCCACAATGATCACTGACCACCTACTAAATAAATATATAGCGAATATGTCAAGTGCAATGAAAAGGAGTGTCATTCTCGAATAGGAATGAACTTCTTCCTTCAAACACTTTCCACTCTTCTGAGCAGATGTGGGGCCCTTATTGTCGCATAGTACCAATCATATTTTAAAAATATATGGCCCTTGCTATATTGAATGGGATGGAATTTAATAGGAAAAATTTGATACAAGTCCTTCCAACCCTATTTATCCACATTGCTAAATACATCCTTTAATTTAAGGCTATGTTTGAAACCTTGGATTTTAGAAGAAAAGAAAAAGAAAAAAGAAAAAAGAAATGATAAGTGTTTCTTTTCAAGTTTTCGGTTAAGATGAGACATATAAAGAAAGAAAATGGAATTCCAGCAACTTCCGAGACAACTTTCCAGTGAGTTCTCATAAATTCCAGCAACGATTATTTGCCGCCAAGGAAAGACAAGAGATGTTGTGAGTTAGATTGCAGTGATGAAGAGTACTCTCCACCCAACCCTTTCTTTTCTTTTCTTTCAAAACATCTACCATTTTTGGGAGAATGGTTATGATCCCAAAAAAGAAAAAAATTCAACTTATTTTCTTTCTAGATCTCAATCCCCCAAATTTCTTTCTTTAACCAAACAGGAGAAAAGTTCTTTCTCTCTAGTATATTCTTATCTTTTCTCTCGACATACGAGGTTCCAAAAACAACCTAATCTACTTTGAATCTCGAAAAAGAAATATAAAGGGATCCATCCCCTAATAGGCTGCCCTTTGTGTGCAGGCGGCTCAACTAGGGCCTCTTATGACCACCAAAGGACCTCCTCATATTGTAACAGTTGTATCGAGTCTAACTGTTGTCTAAACTCACCAATAGGAAACATATTAAGGCTCTGTCAACGAGCATACTCAATCTGCTTCTACTCTAAAGCCTGGATGTCATAATCATCACTCTCTTGAATCTCCTCACCCTCACTCCTATACTAGCATTGATATCTAAATATCACCACCACATTGAATGATGCCAATACTTGATCCATTCTTCTCATATCTTCTATCTGCTTACCACCTGCTCGTAAGTGATCCAGCATGGCACGCAATCTCCTCTGATACTCTAAGAAATCCTGTTACCTTGCTTTTCTTATTTGAAAAGTGCTGCTTCAATAGAGTTGTGCCATCGCATAAATCTCTCCCATAAGAACTATATAAAATATGCTTGGTGTTCCCTCTAATAAAAACACTATGCTACCAACAAATATCAAGCAATTGTGGCCCGATGCAACCTGAAAAGAAAGAAATATAAAAGAATCATTAAATCTAAATAATGCTATGCCTTGGAGGAAAACAATTACTACGCTTTTAGTACAAAACGTTAAGTTAAAAATAATTTAATAGATAATTCTAAAAACTTAAAATAGTATTTAAATTTTATGATGCAAAGATTTAGTGTAAATTCGTGTCTTAATAACAAACATTTATTCGTAATAATATTAAACCTTTAGAGCATTTAAGGAATTCCTAATAATAAATTAATTAATCTACAAAATAAAAATAGCAAAGTATTAATAAATGGATTTAGTCCAGAAGCATGCATCTTGAAAATAAACATGTATTCATAATAATTTATAAAAAATAAAAATAGCCACTTAAGGAGATTTTACAAATGAACTAATAATTCTTAAAACATAATTTATAAAATATAATTTATAAAATATAAACAGCAAAGTATTGATGCAAGGATTTAGTCCAAATCCATGCATCTCAAATTCTAGTATTATTTATAAACACATTTTCTATCACAGTATTATTACATTTTATATTAAAACAATATAATTTGAAAATACTAAAATAATTAAAAATAAATTCAAAATTAAAAAATAAATAAATAACCGACCCCAACTTCAATCGCTTGATTCAAGATTTAAATTGTGTACAAACAAAACCATAAACAAATTATTTATCTCAGTAATATTAGAATATGATAATTTTTATAATTAAATGACTAAAAAAATTAAAAAATAATAATATTAAATAACCATGGTCCATTTTCAAGCTCTTGATTCTCAAGTGCTTGAAAGTTCAAATCTATGCAACATAGATGCAGATACATGTGTTGGAGTCTGACATGGATATTGAGGTGTCTAATTCAGCAAACCCCAAAGAATAGGATTCAATTAATCGAGATAAAAAAATTTATATTATTTATAACATAAAATTACTATAAATAATAATGATGAGAAGATTTGGAAATATAAAATTATAAAATACAATAAATGATAGAAATAGACTAATATCATTTTAGTCATATTAATGTACAAGGCTATTTGTTAAACTAATATTATATTAGTCATATTAATGTATGGAGCTATTTGTAATTAAATTAAGAACAATGAACTAATTCATAATTTTTATTATTTTAAATAAAAGAAAGTTATATTTAACAAAACCACAAATGTAAATACATTTAAAGAATGAGGTTATCTAGGACTTTTGATCTACAGCTTTTTCCCTTAAGGGGGCCATGAGTAGTTTCATTTTAACTATGTTGTGAAGGAGGTGCCAATAAGTAAAGACAATGGAAACAATCCCATAAAGGTAAGCAATGCCCTCCCTCTCCTCTTTTATTTTTAATGAAAACTTAGGATTTCTGTTCCTCTCCCTCCTTTACAAGATCTTAGGGATTCCGCTCCTCTCTCTCTCTCTCTCTCTCTCTCTCTCTCTCTCTCTCGCTTCGTCCCTCTACCCTAACTTTTTTTCAACAAGATCTCTCTGTGGATGTTAATTTTTTCCTTTTTATTAGCTTTTGCTCATATTGTGTTAGGGTTTTTTTTTCCCCACTCTCCCCCTCTTCTTTTTTTTTTTTTTTTCTTTAAGATTATTTTTTTCTTTTTTCCTTTTTTTTTTCTTTTTGGGGGAGGGGGCAAGGAGGTTGGTCAAAAAATAGCCAAATCATAATATGTTAATGGCAAGTCCATGTCTAAATCCGTGTCCCTAGGTATGGACATGGGTTTTCCGAATGCCCGAATCTATCATAGGTTTAAATTGCTTACAAATAACTAATTTATACATAATTTTTTGAAAACCTTTAAATCCCACATTTCACAAATTCCAAAAAAGAAATATCATCAAAACACATTATTCTTTTAACAAAATTTAAATAATTCAACCTATTTACAACTTGATAAGCATGATTCAAAGTATTAAAAGGAAAAAAAAAAAATGAAGATTTTATCCAAAAATAAAAATCCCCAAAGAGGGCTGTTGAAGATCTGGAGCATAGGAGCACTGATCCATAACAAAACCAAAAAAAATATGGAAGAGCACGACGAATTTGGGGAGGATTCCAAAATCATATAATTTGGGAGCTTGGGCAGTGAGGTATGAGCTTGGGATAGCCAAAATAGTGTCCTGAGCTCATTCTGCTCATTTTAACATGACATAACAGGTTTTACCGGCTGGACCAGTCATTGCACCAGTACAACCGGTTATACCGATACGTATCGGTACAGTATGCTAAACTTTTTCTATTGTATTGCACCTAAATATCAAACCATTATAGGAAAATACGGGTCTTCAAAGGAAGATATATAAAACCATGGCTGCTACAAGTTCAGACTAACCAGTCCATACTGGTACAGATATGACTGGTTCAAGTTGAAGGGTTCTATACAGAAGAATTTCAGAAATGCTTGGCACTCAAAAGTCTTCCATAAGCATCGCTGCCTCCTCTGAAGGATGCTTCCATTATAATTTATTGGTTGCTGAAAAAGAGGGAGGTTGGGAGGTTGTTGAATGAGGCTGATGACGGAGGCTGTCAAAGATCTTAACAGAGGTTGTTTGCAGAGGCTGTTGATGGAGGTTAACGGAGGCTGTTAGCGGTCATCGGGAAAGATGGAAAGAAAGTTTCTGAAACTGGAATCGAAAGTGTTGAGTGCAGCTTGTGGAAGGTTAGAGATAAGGAAATGGTGCGATACAGAGAACGCAGCAAGAGAGGTTAAGTCGAGATAGAGATTCCTCAGGATGACTGTTTTTGGTTGATGTAGGGAGTGGAGAAAAACCTTAATTCGTCTAGTGGGCAGGTTGTAATCAGCTATAGATGAACAGCATCCTCTGTATTGATGCTAGAAATATGTGTGAATTCCATCCTAAAGTTGGAGTTGGTAGAAATGGAACGTCGAAGTGTATTTTCTTTCCGACGGGAAATGGGAAAAAAGGGTGGTCGGAGCTTCTCTACACATTAATATCGAGCCTGGGAATTCAAAAGCCCGCATAGCTACAAGGAGCGGGAGAAGGATAGCTAGGTACATATATCGTTTGCATCGGTCCATGGCCTATTATAAGCAGAGTACTCCAAAAAGGAAATCACCAATGCTCTGGGTGTTGGTTTTCATGAGGCCAAACAGGACAGTAGCACAGTGTACAATGAGGGTGTGTCTGTGGGTTTGAGAGGTCCATCTTAGATGGCAATTGGCTTCTACAGAACAGTTGTCTATGAGAACTTGGATGTCTAGATGAACATGGGGGGCTCGAGAAGAGCCTAATATGGAGGATTGAGGGTGACCCCCTTCAATGTCTGAAGTGTCAACCTAGGTGTTAAAGGGGATTTGGCCCATACTTCTAATTCCTCAATTGGTGGTGCCCACGTGCAGGCTGTGAGGTGTACAGAATGAAGGACGATCGCGCTCGGATAAAGCATTTGGGGGTGCCTTTGCATTTATAGTCCGTTCAATTGTTTCAATCGATTGGAGAAGTTTGTGGAGGCTACATTCCGCCGGACATAGCAACTGAAGAGAGAACAGAAATCCAGTGGATTTGTCTACAACTTAAAAAAACCTCATTGGGCGGGGGTCATTTAATTTGTCTGAAAGTGAGAAAAGAGTTCTTTTGTAAGATTTGGTGGAAAGAGAAGCCTTTGCACATGATTTGGAGGGAGAAACCAAGCGCTAAAAGGCCTGGTTGGGTTCAATTAAATGTGGATGGTGTATGTGTCAATAACCCTGGCTCTGGTGGTAGGGGTGGCATTATTAGGTCTTCTTCAGGCTCCTTTCTTGTTGCCTTTTCTTGTCATTATGGGTCTTGTACCAATAATATGGCAGAAGTTCGTGCGATATTGGACGGTCTTCTGCCTTGCCTTGATCTGGGTTTCCATTATGTGGAGATTGAATCTGATTCGAAACTATTGGTTGATTGGATTATACTTGATTCTGATCCTCCTTGGAATTATTTCTTTTGGTGGACCAGAATTAAGCATCTACTCATCTCGTTGCAATTTTTGGCTGCTCGTGTATTTAGAGAGGTCAATTCAATTGCCGACGTGTTGGCCAAGGAAGGTGCTTCACTTCATGAGGTTCGTCATCTGCAATTTAGCTCTCTTCCTATGGAGGTTCGTGCCATTATTCGATTCGAGAAGGCAGGTCTTCCTTATGTTAGGAGATAGGATCTTTATTTGTATTTTCTTTGCTATGAGTACATCGTTGATAAGATTGTACTCTTTTTTTTCCACTTGAGGCTAGGCTACATACCTACCCCGCTACCTTTGTAATTTTTTTCTTCGAGGTTCCACTAAAAAAAAAAAAAACCAACCGCTAAAAGAGAGATTGGGTTTGGGTCTTCTCGCCAAAGCATGGAAGAAGACGATGCGTTGGCAGCTACAAGATTTTCTAATCGTAACGTGGCAACTGCTTTCGGGGATCGGTCGCCAGATGATTTAACTCAAGGGGCCCAACAATCAGGATATTCAAATTATAATTAGTGACAGATGTGATTTTCATGAGTCAAGAAATGGGCCAGCCAGCGCAAGGGTGGTCATGGGCAGGCCAGAGTCTCCATCATGGGCTCATGGGCCTATGCCAGGCCCATCCAGTTGTAAAAGTGTACCCTTGAACTGTTCAAAGGCTGGGCTCTCATCTATTGGTTTGCGCCCATTAGGTCTGGGTCGTATTGAGCCTATGTTGTGCACGCTTGATTCAAACGAGATTAGTGCTATGGGCTTATGCTCGGGCCCAATTCGAGAGAGGATATGAGTTTGTCTGTTACCGAGAGATGTCTGGATAATAAAACTTTTGAGCATCCCTATATTTCAAGATCCGCTCTTAACATCCTTGCAAGGATGGAACGTAAGAGAACGACGACTACTAAGCTTCAAAGCAAGCTGAGTAGTTGAGGATTTACTGCGAAGAAAGAAGTGAATACAAACCTATAAATCATGATACTTCTGGAGGAAAGGTGTATTCCATATGGGGCAGCAATCAGTGCAGACCCGTCCGACCCAGTGGTAGCAGGGAATTTGGGGAGTGTCCTGGTATATTCAAGAAGAAGAAATCCCTCCCCCATAAGGTTGAGATAAGCCCAATTGCTTCAACTCCATTACTGATTCTCCCATCATTCGTACTCTTATTTCCTCCCCCTTGTATTTTGGTGGCTTGCTTAGTGGAGGCTCGGAGACTTACAATGGTGAGTTAGGGAGTTGGAAGCATGATTATGAGATAAAAAATGGTTTTTTTTTTTTTTTTTTTCAAGGGAACCTCGACGGCACGAGGGAAATTTTATTGATATTCAAAAAAGGAGATATATGCAATAGTAACGGGGCCAGCTCGAAGCCAAACTGCAAGTGAAAAAAGGGAACCATCTTATAAACAATACTAAAAAACCTAGCAAAAACCTATCTCCTAACATAAGGAAGACCCAATCGGATGATAGCACAAACCTCCATTGGCAGAGAACTAATATGCAAATAGCGAATATCCTGTAGAGCAACGCCCTCCTTAGCCAACACGTCAGCAGCAGAATTGACTTCTCTGAATACATGTCTGATTGAAAATTGCAGCAAATCAAGCAACAAACGAATTCTCATCCACCAGAAGAAGAAATTCCAAGGGGGGGTCCGAACCGGATGTAAGCCTCTGAACCAAAATCTTAGAATTAGATTCTCTCTCAACCAACCGAAAACCCAAATCAAGGCAGAGTTGAAGACCATCCAATAAAGAAAGAACTTCCGCTATATTATTGGTGCAAGGCCCATAGTGACGAGAGAAAGCAGCAAGAAAAAAACCAAAAGAAGTTCTAATATTGCCACCACCAACTCCAGGATTATCCTCACAAGCTCCATCAACATTTAGTTTAACCCAACCTGGCTTAGGTCGAAGCCAACTGATAATCATAGGCCGTTTAACTCTCACATCACAAACAGGCCTAAAGACGTCAACATGAAAACATCCGAACTCGAAGCCTTGCGTTTTGGACGAAATAAAAAATTAAGTTCAGTGAGCCAGTTGTATACCTTCTTGATAACAAACGCAGAATCATGACTGCCATCTTCAAATCTTCTACGATTACGCTCCAGCCATAACTCCCATAAAAAATCGAAGGAAGCAAACCAATAATAATCCCAGACTCAGAAGTGAAGGAGACCGAAAAAAGCCATAATAAACAGCTATTTCGAGCCATATCCATACTGGGTTGATTAATCGAACAAACAGAAGCGAAACTTTTCATACATCCATCACAAGTTCGCTAGTAGCAAAAAGATGATCAATCGTCTCCTCAGACACTCTTTAGCATGTCTATCTTGCTCATTCTTGCCCCAGTGGCGAATAAAATCAACCAACTACAAAAAAAAACCATTTACGGTGTGGTATTGATGGGCAAAAGATATATCATTTGGCAAGTTGGGATTTAGTATGTATGTCAATGGAAGGAGGGGTATAGGGTTAAGGAGGCTTAGAGACTTCAATAAGGCTCTTTTGGGGAATTATTGTGGAGGTTCGAGGCAGGGCAGGATAGTATTTGAAGAAAAGTGATCATGAACAAATATGGGTGCTATCCTGGAGGGTGGAATATAGGGGATATTAGATCATCTTATGGGGTGGGGTTGTGGAAAGTTATATAGAGTGTGGCTAATTATTCATGGAAGGAGTAAAATTCAGGGTAGGGTAGGGCAATAGGGTGAGGTTCTCAAAGGACAGTTGTGTGGAGATTCTCCTTTAGATCTCAAGTAGACTTGTTCATGGTTGCTTTGAGCAAAGGATATTGGATTGGCAATCTTATCCAAATGGAGAGGATAAAGATAAGGTGGAACTCGTGTGGGGCCTAACATTGTTGTTTTACAAGAGACCAAAAAAAAAAGAAATTCATGAGAGTTTGGTTAGGCAATTATGGAAAGGAAAGAATCTAGAATGGGAGGCCCTCCCTTCCATAGGGGCATCGGGGGTATTTTAATGATTTGGGACACTGAGGTTATTTCTGGGGAGGTGTTAAAGGTGGGCAGTTTTATGTGTAGGTCAAGTTCATAGATCTAAAGGAACAATTTGAGTGGGTCCTTTCGGGGGTATATGGTCCTAATTGTCGGAGGCGTAGGATGTTGTTTTGGGAGGAAATAAGGGAGGTGAGAGCATCATGGGATAGCCCATGGTGCCTGATTGGGGATTTTAATGTAGTAAGAAACTTGGAGGAGAGAATTAGAGGGCATATTGTTGATGGTAGTATGAGGGAGTTTCGAGTCTTATTAATGATCTCAGTCTATTGGATTACCTGATGAATGGTGGGTGATTTACGTGGTCTAACTATCAAGAGAACATCATATGGTGTCGGTTGGACAGATGTTTGGTTTCGTCTAGTTGGGATGATCATTACTCGGCCATTACACAAGTAACTCTCGAGAGGACCACCTCGGATCATTGCCCTCTATTGATCTCTTGGGATAATTGGGGCGGGATCCATTTCCTTTCAGGTTTGAAAATTGTAATAACCCAACCAAATTAGGACTTAAGTGTAATTACTATAGAATTAGGGGTTAATTTGAAATTTTCTTTTTCTTTGACTTTTGACTGATTGTGATTGGTGGGTTGTACGATTAGGAAACTAAGTGCAACACACACAATCATAACTTCTTAAGTTAGAATGAATGGTTTAGATCTTGCAGGACATAAGGCATCCCAATCAATAGTTAAGATTTTAAAACAGTAATAGAAACTTCCATAGGAGTTAGAAACTTGCTAGGATTTAAAATTTAAATAATAGAAACAGAGCTGAACTAGGAGAGCTAGGAATTCATCTAATGGTTTAGAATCTAAGACATCCCAATGAAGAGACAAGATTAAAACATAAAGACTAATACTAATAGGACTAGAAAGTTGTTGGATTAGTATAAATATAGAGGCCTGGTCTGGTTTCCGAAAATCACACAAGCTTGGAGCTTAGAAGGAGAAGAACAGAGCTGAATTATCTGATCTAACTCAGCAACAGCACTGTAAGTATTTGGATTAAACTTGTTTTATGGTTTAAGTAGTGTTTAAAGTTTATTGTTCAATTATACGAAGTAAGTTTTCAAAATCATATTAGTTTTCAAAGGTTTTCAAAACAATTTAACAACTATTTATTTACTTATGTTTTCTTAAGTATTTTAATTGGTTTTGTTCAGAATTTAATATTAAGGTAAGTTACTTAAGGAAGAAAATCGATTTGAAGGATGATCAGTTCATAATTATGGAAAAACTGCTTAGAATTGGTTGTTCGGCGAGTACCCGTTGAGCCGAGTAGGCATCGAACCAGCCCAAAAGAGCAGTCGGCGAGTACTCGATGAGCAAAGTATGCGCCAAGCCTCCTCTGTAAATTTCCATCTCTGGTTTTCACGCCGATGACCAACTCGATGCGCCGACTGACACGCCAAGCCTCTCAGACTTATTTTTAGGCCCCTGGTTCTAGCGCCGACCACATTCTCGATGAGCTGAAAAAGTGCCGAGTCAAACCCTGAAACCCAAAATTTTACCCTGAACCCTCGGCGACTACTCGACGCGCCGACTAACGCTCCGAGCACCCGTCGAAGGCACACCGGCGACCACTAGGTGCACCGAAATGTGCCAAGTTAATCCAAATCTTTTATACTTTTGTGAGCATGTGTATATTGATCTCATTAGACCAATTCTGATGTTAGTTATGCCTGATTATGCATATTTCCTTTACTTATACCCTGTTTGGACTGTTTTGCATGCTAGTTTAAACATGATATTTTATATGATTGATTTTATATGATTTTAACATGTCAAGTATGCTTGGTAAACTTATTACACACTGTACACATCAATTGCATGCTTAGTCAATGTGCACCCTATCACATGCACCTCATATGCCTTAAGACCATGGATTTAGTCTATAGGTCAACACTCTTTGCATGTAAATTCATACTACTGAATTTTTAAGGGCTATAAGGAGATTGTTGTGATCTGGAAATCACAGTAGGTGAGGAGACTTATGCATACTTATTTCTGGACTAGAGGGACTAGCTATCTCAATATACCTATTTTGATTCTTGTCTTACGAAACAAATGCCCGTCTAGTTGGATGGATGACCGAGTGAAAATCTGTTAGTAGATCTGTTTCTGTATGATTCACAAGGACCATTTCACAATGGTGAAGCCCTGGGATTTTTCCCCGTGATCGGAAATAAAGATAGGAAATTGGGACTTCTAGGTCACAAATCCTTAAAAGTTAAAACTATGATGCGCACATAGAATAACCCCAATTCTGGCCGTGTATTCAGGGGATAATATTATCTTGTTTAGCCAGGAGTTTGATCGGGTGTGAAACATACATTGAACGAATGTTATAAAGCAACCTGCATTGCATATTAGGCTTGTTTGTTAAATCACATGTGGTGAATATACTTGTTAGGTGCACAGCATGCATTAATAATTGAATCAGCCATCATATTGCAAATTATATCTTACTAATTACTTGCATTGCATCAGATTACATGTCTTATATATATATATATCTCAATCATACTTGCACTTTCAGCACACATTATAAACATATTGACTCTTATAATTCGTTACTTATACTTACTATTATTGAAGAGTGAGCCTTGGCCCTACTTCAAATTATAAACCATGTTCGATTTGTTTATTTACTGAGCTAAGTGTAGCTGACGCTTTCGAGCAC
>JAUPMG010120707.1:0-10277 GCA_031762675.1 Pachysandra terminalis | reverse complement strand
CGGCCCCCCAACAGCTCATCCTCGCAACACAAAAATTCAGACGAAGCACAACCATACTCCTCCAACCTCTACATACATCCAAGGTCATTAACCCTCTAAACTCATCTCTAATACACACCCAGGAAGCTACCAAGACGGATGCTGCCTCAATCACTGCCAAAATGCTCGTCAATCTGTACTCAAATACCCTTCTATTTCTTTCCATCCATATGGCCCAAAGTGTGGCAAAAAATAGAGCTCTATACAATGACCTCCCACAATTCCCAAGGGATCGGAATCTTCACTGCTCCATCAATGACTGGATATCATATGGCATCACAAGAGTTTAAAATATCGTTATGTATCAGTCGATACGTATCGTGTATCGACCGATACGGCACAATATGCAACATTAAGATACGATACGTATCTTTTTACAGTGTATCAATCAATACATTACCGATACAGTCGATACATTGTCGATACACTCGATACTGCCTCGATAAGCTCGATACCGTCTCGATACACTGGATACTGTCTCAATACGCTGAATACTGATAAAAAGAAGATAATGACATTCTAAAGAATGATTGATCAAAAAAATTCACAAATTGAAACCCTTAAAAGTACTAAGGTAAATTTTAAAAAAGAACAAAGAAAAAGAAAATGGAAGGAAAGAGAGAGACACATAAAGAGATAGTATTTGTTTGTCTAGGCTAATATTGATTTTCTTCTCTTTCTCCTTATCCTTCTTTCATTTGCTATTTTCCTTCTCTAAAGATTGTCGAGTAAGAGGGCTTTTTGTTTGAAATATGGATCTATATATATAATAAAATTTGTTTTGTTTTATTCGAACATAATCTTAATGGATTTTGAGTTTGTTTGTTGATGTTTGAAAGTATGCTTCTATGTCTTAAAACTAATTGCAACTTCTTACTTATAGGTAATTGATTCCACTAGACATATATTATTATTTTTTATGTTTATGTGATATATTATGACTTGTTTTTACCCTTATTGAAGTCTATTTTTAAGTTTCCATGTGCCTACGCATGTAGCAATTGATTTCCACGTTAATATATATTATATATGCAGGTGTATCATATAAAAAAACATGCTAATTTATCATATCTTTACCTCATCTTTGTACAAAAGTGGGTCCTGTTTTATGTATCCACCTTTTTCCTTGCGTATCTACCATATATGTGATTTTTAGAGTGAATCCACGCATATCCAATACAATACTAGATACGTATTCATATATCTACCATGTATGTGATTTTTAGAGCGTATCCAGGCATATCCGATACGATACTCGATACATATCAATTTTTTGTGCTGACCGATTTGCTACCTCGATACGATATTTTAAACTATGGGCATCACGAACATAACCTCCACCTTACCCAAGTGGTTAGCCCATATCTTCTATGCAATCTGGCAATGGATAAAGATGTGATAAATCGTTTCCTCACTCCTACACATAAGAGGTGCCAAAAGGTGTAGAAGCTAGTGGGGGAACAAAGGACCTGGCTATGAAGTGCTTTGTTAGACATTCAAAGAAAATTAATGAAGGGGAGTTTGGTGAAGATCGTGTACTGATTGGTAAGACTAAGAGCTCCAAAGAAGAATGTTTATAGTGGTGATAATGGGAAAGTGGGTTCTATGGAGGATGGAATTTTTGGGAGCCTTGCTGCAGGTTGTTCATTTGACAAGTCAAAACTTAACTTCTTTCCCTGTCTATCAAATATCAACCCCCCAAAGCATCAAAGCCTATTCCCATGTTATACCTCTGTTATTGTTATGCAAGGAGAATTCCTGTCAATTATCTTGTATGCAAACCATGAAGATGGTGATCTGGTTGTTAATGCACCAAAGGTACTCAGGTTAGATGTTGTTGACAGTCCTGCTCATTGTATTGCCTATGACGGGGATCTTGGTAGTGGGATGAATGCATCGGGGAACGGAGAGAATGTGAGGGATAGTGTGGTTTGTCAATTTTGAAGGGGGTTGACTTAATTCCTGCCAAACTTTTAGATCAGGTTTCAGATAACAGGGCCATGCAGTTCCTATCCAGAGAACAATTCAGCATTTTGGAATGCTGAAAGACGAGGCGTCCTCTAGCTCTAAATAGAGATTGTCATGGAATATTAGGGAGCTAGGTGGTCGGGGAAAAAGAAGAGCGATTAAGGACCTATGTATTGGATCCAAGCTAGATGTGGTAGTCATTTTATAAACCAAAAAAGAGTTTGTTGATGTTTCATTGGTGCAACATGTGCGGAGTGACAGGAATCGCATGTGGGCTTCTTGCCTTCTGATGTTAGCTCTGGGGCTTTATTAACTATTTGAGATAGTGATATTTTGATTGGAAAGGAGATGCAGTTGGAAAATATTTCTGTCAATTCAATTTAGAAGTATTGTGAATGTTTTGAATGGTGGCTTACAGCAGCATATGGTCCAAATAGACCTAGGATCAAGGAATCCTTTTGGAGAGAATGCAAGAGTTACATTCGAAAAGTCTGGGGCCTGGGTGTATTGTCAGGGACTTTAATGCGATTCGGTTTGCACATGAGAAAAGTAGGGGTTCGTAGAGATTTAGAAGAAGTAAGAAGTTCTCAAATTTAATTAGAGAATGTGAATTGGTGAACTAAGCCTTGAATGGTGGGATCTCTACATGGTCTAATTTCCAAACCCCCATTTGTTGTAAACTAAAGGCTATTAGCTTCATGTGATTGGGATGCATATTTTCCATTGCCTCAATGAATCCTTGCTAAGCCCATCTTGGATCATTGCCCGCTTTTGATTTCTAGTGAAGGTCAGAGATATGGTCTGACACCTTTTAGGCAAGGTTTTTGTTATCGGGCTTCGGCCCGATCCAAAACCAATCTGTATCAGCCGATACAGACCAATATGAAGCCAAAACTTAAAAAAATTAGAAAAAATATAAATTATTGTTTTCATTAAAAACGTGAGAAAATGAATATTAACACTAACTAAAGTGTAAATAATTTGCAATTTCAATGCAAACGAACCTCGAATAATATTTAAGAAACTTAGTAATATCAATTTATCACACCACAATGACTGCATAATGCATATAAAGTATAATGATTCATAGCAAAGAAAACTAAGGCTAAGAAAGTATAAATAAAATATATGATACATCTATATGTGAAAGAAACACCGAACCTATTAACTACAGCTCCCAATACTAGTAATGATCGGAAAATTGGTTGAAGAAGTTGGCATAATAATAATCTTCTAGGATATTTGATTGGAATTAGATTCAGTGTCATAGCTCCCACTACTCTCGGATAGCTGTTCATTGCTCTGACTACTAGTATGATGATCATGGTAAGCACCTACAAACTGCCCATAATGATGATGACAATAATAAATAGGATACTCATTACTCTTGGATGATTGGTCATAACTCTGACTACTAGTGGGCTAGCCGTAGTAAGCACCGACATACTGATCGTACTGATGGGGTAATAAATCTAGTAGTCTTCGCTTCGATTTGGATATTTCTACCAAAACTCTTTGATTTCTATGCAATGGAAGGATAGTTCTTTGCTTTCTTGTGAAAGGGGAGAGAGAAGAGGTGTTTTGAGCTCAAAGGAACTCAAAACAGTGACAATAAGGGTTTAAAAACATGACTGAAACATATCTGCGATGACTCGCCGAGTGGTTTCTTTTTTTCTTTCTTTTTTTTTTTTTGTGTCGGCCGATTTGAAACATTTTCTTAAATTTATTAGAATCGGTGGGCCATATCGTATCAGCCCCCCTCGAAACCGTTACGACTCGGCCAAGTCATATCGGTTTCAGCCGTTACTTAAAACATTGCTTTTAGGTGTGGCCATCCCATCCATCATTCAAAGATCTAGTTGGGCTGGGTTGAGAATGATAAGGGGATTAAAGGGATTAATAAAGAATTAGAGTGTGGAATCAAGAATGCCTTGGAAGTATTGAAGTGAGGGAATTGCAACAGAATATAGAGGTATTTATTAAATGGGAAGAGGAGAGGTCTTTGAGGAGTGAAGAGATATAAAGGCACCGTTGTCTGAAATCTGAATTGGAAGGTGTTCTCATAATCGAAGATAGCTCTTGGTGGCAGAAATATAAGACTATTTGGATCAAAATGGAGAATGGGAACACTGGATCCTCTCATAAGCTATTGAAGAAAATGCAGAAATTCAATTTTCAGGTTGTTGGTACAGGGAACTGTTGATTCTTCCAAGGGCATTGAAGAGGCCCTCTTTGATCTCAGTTTTATCCCAATCTTTATTGTTTTGAACAGACCTTTAGGTTTAAATTAAGAAAGTCGAACGAAAGAGAGGTGGACAACATACAAGAAGGGTTAGAAAGGGAATTTGGGGAGGATGAAATCAAGAGTGCAGTTAGGGAACTTATATGGGATAAAAATCCTGGCCGTAATGGTTATACATTGGCCTTTTACAAAGAGAACAAGGATATTCTAAAAGAAGATATTTGTTAGGTTTTTAGAGAGTTTCATTCTTATGGGATCATTAATAAAGTTATTAATGAAATCTTTCTGTCCTAGCAGCCTAATCACCAGTTTATACAAAGTAACTACAAAGGTTCTTCCCCTTAGACTCAAGATGATAATGTCATTGATCGTTTCACAAAACCAAAGTGCTTTCATTCTGGGTAGTCCTTTAAACGTCAAAGAATATGTGGAGGAGAGGTTCAAGGTCTGAGGAGTCAGGATTGGTTTGTAAATTAGATCTTGAAAAGGCCTATGACGGAGTGAAGTAGGATTTTATTGATGCAGTTATGGAGTGGAAGGCTTTAGTGAGAGATGGAGGAAATGGCTCAGAGGATGTGTTAGTAATATTTATTTTTCTTTCCTTCTCAATGGCTTTGGTGTCAGGTAATTTTCCTTCGTCCAAGGGATTGATGCAAGGAGATCCATTGTTCCCTTTTATATACTCTACTGGGGCATGTGTTGAGTTGGATCTTGATGGAAGCTGAAGATTGTGGTCCTTTTAGAGGTTTTCGAGTGGGGAAAGAGTCGATTTCTATATCTCACACACAATTTGTAAACGATATAATAAGGTCTTTTAGGAAAAATGCATTTTGATGTGTTATGAAATGATGTCGGAACTTAAAGTCAATCTAGAGAAGAATATACTTTAAGGGATCAACATGAGCAATGAGGATCTACATTCTCTAGTGGCAGTCATGAGATGTAGTGTCGGATAGTGGCCACTTTAATTACTTGGGCCTTCCCCTTGGAGACAATCCTCGTAGTTTGGCATTTTGGGATCCAGTCATTGAAACGGTGGAGAGGCGGTTGGCATCTTGGAAGGGGAATTATCTATCCCTAGGTGATACGATTGCCCTCATTCAGTTTGCATTAGTTAACCCACTAGTTTATTATATATGTCTATTTCAAGTGTATAGTAGGGTGACTAAGTTAATTGACAAGTTCAAACGGGTTTTTTTGTGATAACGGGATGTTTTCATAAAGGACCTTCTGGTAAAATAGCAAGCAGTGTGTAGGAAGGAGAGATGGGCTATTAATATTGGCAATATACTAGACAAGAACTCAACTTTGTTGGCTAAGTACCTTTTGGCATTTTAACAATGAGAAAAACCATCTATGGTATAAGAAATCATTACTAAATATGCGACTCATAATAATGGATCAAATGTAGAATTAACATGCATTAACATTTGGTAGAGGCCCGTGGAAAGCTTTGATTGCTCTTGTTCCATATTTCTCTTCATTTGTTTGATTAAATGAGGGGTTAGGTGACTCAATTTCTTTTTCGCTGATTTGTAGTAGGACTCTATTCTTTTGGAGTGGTTCCCTAAACATTTAGATTAGTGTCGGATCAATGGCAAGTAGTGGCTGATCTTGCCTTTATTTTCTTTGCCTTTTGGGATGTTTGTGCTCGTACAAATATCCTTAATGGACACATTTGGACTCCAAGTCCTGGGAGACTTTCACTGGCTAGTTTTGCTTTTATTGTACTCGTAGAAATAAGGAGGCCTCCTTGCACCCTTCTCATCAATTATGGAAACATGTACTACCCTCGTGAATATGGCATTTGCCTGGACTGCACTTTTTATATAAGATTAACATTGTTGATATTCATCAAAAGACGAGAAAGTTTTTAACCTTACACCAACATTTTTGTTTCCGATGTATGGAGCCGGATGAGTCGATGGATCAATTGTTTATACATTGTAGGAAGACCAGGGAGATTTGGTGGTTCTTCCTATAGGAGGTTGCTATAGAATGAGTGATGCCGACATCTTTATGTACCTTTTTCATATCAACGAAGATTTCCAGGCTTGGGTCTGAGGGTTCGCATCATGTGTCGGGTTGTAATTTAGGTCAGCCTATGGAACATTTGGAGGAAGAGAAACAAGAGAATATTTGAAGATGTGAGGTCCACCATGCGTCATGTGATTGAGGCTATGATGGTGTTCGTAGCATCTTGGGTATCCACTCAAGAGTTTAAAGGTTTCACTATTTCTTAGATCATTAAATAATAAAGGAAAATTGCATTCTCTTCACCATTAGGTGCAATGCAGCATGGATGGCCCCAAAGTCCAGGGACCATAAAGTTGAATTTTGATGGGTGTTCTCTAGAAAACTCTGGGTTTCAGGGATTGGTGGGGTCTTTAAAGACCATAATAGATGTATCCTTCATGCCATTTCAGGTTCAATAGGAGAGGTAATACAGTTTGGGCATTTGAGCAGAGTTAAGATCCCCTTTAATGGGCCAAAGAGAGGCAAATCCTAAGGGTATAAATCCATTGATATGGAGGGAGATTCTTCGGCAATCATAGCATGAATGAGAGGGTTGGAGCAGTGTTCATGGAGGCTTATTCAGCTAGTACAGTTGCCAAACTCGTTAACAAATGACTTGAATATCTATTTCTATCACATGCCAAGATCTACCAATGCGATGGCTAACAGGCTTGCCAAGAGAGGAGCTAGTAGTGCTATTGCTCGAGAATGCAGTTGCCCTTCTTGGTTACGCCTCAGTTATCCCAAGTGAAAGGTGTTTGTGATTTTTGTATTTTTGATAGGTGGCTCAGCAGGAGTAACCTGATCTTGTATACATCTACTTTTTCTAATAAAACACCTTCATTATTCATCAAAAAAGGGCCAAAGTTCCAACATCTTTAAAATTTATGGTATTTATATGCAGGTAACTTTTGGGTGAACATTATGGTACACTGGTTTTCCAATTGCTCTTCGTGTTGTGATCTCATTCGAAAGGAGGGATCGTGATGATGTGCTGATTGACATGCTGGGTTTAACACATATAGGTTGCCACAGATTAAGGAATATCAACGACTTATACATTAAACATATTTATTATCATAATTTAAAGTTTTGAGCTACCATGCAGGATTGTATGAGATCAGAGTGAACATGTCTGCCATTATAATTAAGCACACAATTCTCTCTATGATTATAAGTCCTCTGGGCTGCATTTGATCGTTAGAGGGTAGTGGGTTCCGACTAGAAGCAATAAATAGTCTTCAAGAACATGCATCTGAGAGACCCATTGAAACTAGTTCAGCTGAGCAAAAGATAAAACATTAGGAATGAAGAGGTCAAACTACATGTCCTTAATGACTATGAAAGGATCCATAGTAAAGACCACTCAGGGTTCCATTTCAGATCAAATACGGTTAGGTTTCGGGTTTTATCCAGCAACCTGTAAGAATAGTATGTATGGCTAAGTCAGGATTTAGCCGGCATCATGATGCACAAGCTAGTCACCATAAATTATGATGATGAACCAAGTGCATATCATGTAGATAACAAAATTAACTAATTTAATGACAGCATGATATGGAATTTTCATGATGAGCTCATGATTCAGTTTGTACAACTCCTGAGTCCAAACCTGTCCAATTTATCTACTCTAGATCATCTATAATGCACCAATGAAGAAATAGATTGAACTCATTGTAAAGTATTGTAAAGACATAGGTGCTCATATGGTGGTTTAAGAGACAAATAGGAAAACTGATCCAAGGATAGAGCACACATAAGTTTTAATTAGGTTTGAGCATATTGAGATGCTTGGGCTGATAGTTGGAATCAATGCATAGATAACAGACAAGATGATCTGTGCTTCTTCTATGAAGGCACAATAAGGATTGTTAGAAATGTGAGAGGTTGTTAAATAAGAGATTGTGAAAGACCCGATTGTCACAGGATATGAAGTTAGAGGCAAGCAGGAAGCACTAAGGATCTTAAATAAGTTTGGGTAATGGCATATCCTCGTATGGTTGGTTTTGGACCATTATGTGATCGACTCCATCAACTATATGATTATAACAAGAACCAATATTTTCTGAGTCACTAAGCCATTATATGTGTGGTATACTTGGCGTAAATGGGGTTTAGTAGATGAGTTTTCCTCACTGGTGGCACAGAAGGCTAGAACATAATTCCAGGAAAATGATTGCAACCTGGTTAGGGAAGGTGCACATTTGAATTTAGGCTTTGTAAACTTCAACATGTGGACTACATCAAATAGAAAACCAAAATGTCAAGTAAGATTCAATGAAGAGCTCAGCACTATAACACACGTAGGCCATTCCCTACTACGGATTCAAGAAATGAGACATTTCATCAGGTATAATGTAGACTATCCTAGATATGGGTATGTGCATTTGTTGTAGAAGAAATCAAAAGCATTGGCAGTATTTATGATCTACAAGACAAATGTCCAAAGTTATCAGGTCAGATAGAGTTGTTGGTATTAGGGTGGCTATGATAAATCGAATCATGATTCCAGTTCATTCACCATTTTTTTGCAGGATCATGAAATTGTGACTTAATACACCTTACACGATACAACACGCCTTAATACGTCATTTCTTTGATAAGAGTAATATATGACGAAAACACACACTTAGGTTATACTAAAGACTATGACTGAGATATTCATATTCAACCCATATCTTTACACGGGAAGCACTAAAAACAGCAGTATACATCTTTAAAAGAGTCCTAAATAGGGATGTTTCCAAGACATAATATAGTCACATCCAAGACTAGTACACCTACGAATCCAGGTGTGTCAAACAAGGCAAAGAAGTATGATCCATAGGATCGCCTTTGATGACCTCCGAACACTCTATGACAAAAGTTTAACAAAACAATTTCAGAAAAGGAGCCTTGAATCTACCCAAAGTCCCAAACCGCCCTCTTAACTTCCTCCTCAAACTCTCTCTCTAAACACTTGACCAAAGTCCTCTCCACTCTATTTCCCCCAAGCTTAGACAAATTAAACTTCAAATCCTGATCGAACCGATACAAGCTCGAGAAGAAAGAAATACAAGACTCTTTGATTCTACCTCTTTCATCAATAACAACACTGTCCAAGCAATTTTTTCTTCTTCCATTGACCAAATTGTGAAAGAAACCCGTGTTTGAATCCCGCTCTTTCAACCGTAAAGCTCTCGGCTTCTATCTCCAACTGCTCCTGTTTCAAGACCTCGTCTAGATCCACTTTAAGAGACTTTTTCTTTTCCAACTCCTTATGCGTAAGACATCTCTATTTCTCAAGAAGGTTTAAATTCCCAATCCCAATAAAGAAGGTTTGTTTAGACTACTGAATCATGTCAAAAATGCTCTTACTCCACACCTTGAGTCTAGACCTAATAACACCAAGAGATTTCATGAACCTGAAAACCACCCATCGAGGAATACACTTGATACAACATTCACTCCTTTGTTCGAGTCTCTTTCAATCCCTAACCAAAAAACCAAACCCCACTGAAGTACAACCAATTTCGTCCCAAAATCTTCTTAGTTGATTGACAACATCTATCTGGAGCTTAAAAGCATGTTTCCTCCTCTTCCATTGGTTTATGAGGTAATGCATTCAAAGAGTTTTTGTTTTCATTCTAAATCATATTCTTTATGTCTAAAGCGTGTTTTGGAATCTCATTACATGGATCTATGGATTTCACTTGAAATTCCTAGATTTAGCTGCCTATTTTTCAAGAATTATGTGTTTCTTAGAGATTTTTTGAAAAATAATAAATTATCTTTTTTATACAAAACAACTATTAACAAAAATATTGTTTTGACCTAAAGTTTCTACATAAGATGAGTCGAAGGCTGATCCATCAGCTTAATAGATTAATGGTAATGTTTGGATATAAAATAATTTAACATTTTTAAATAAATAATTCAATAGTTTCAAAAAATAATTTAAATAAAAGTACACAATGTCATCCTAGATTAGGTTTTATACTTGATTGATCATATATTTTGTATCTTAAAAATA
>JAUPMG010120696.1:0-11764 GCA_031762675.1 Pachysandra terminalis | reverse complement strand
TGGACATGTATTATTTTGTCACTTTACTTTGATGTTACTTAACTGGACAAGTACATTTGGGTTGAACTTTTGTAAGTCTTGATGACTATCTTGAGGCGTCTACATAGATGATGCCATTTAGTTGATATTTCAGGTTTTGATCCTGTATTTCCGCATTATTATAGACATCCCGTACTTGTTCTAAGATAATTTAAAAATGGAGTTCCACCCTCATTATACTTGTAATGTGAAATCGTTAACAAAAAGGGTGAAGGTCATCGCGCTGCGGTCCAGACCACACAGGTGTTGACACGTGTGTGTCTGGAGGTGAGGGGCGTGACAGACTCCCATGTGGAATCGTATGGTATTGCCAATTTCTTCCGTGCCATTTATTTGAAGCCGATCATGAGGTGGGGTGGTGAAAGCCTACGAATCCACTACCTAAATCATGTATGACCTCATCACAGTGACCGACCCAGAAAACTACACCATTACCTTTGCCTTCCATGGGAGAGAGTACATTCTTGACCCTCGACTCGTCTCTCAACTCATGAACGTACCCACTCTTGATGCCTTCCACCACCTCCCCAAGTTGGTATTTACAAATCGACCCGCTGTGACCTTGGTTCTAGGTAGCCAAGACGCCTCTTAGAACACTGATGGTTCCCTATCCGCCACCAAACTCATCGCCTCTTACTGCATCATCCATTCAATTTTCCTAAAGAGCGTCTATCCTCGCACCGGCAACACTAGCGAGCTCACGCCCTTCATGGCCCGAATTGTCTATCGTGTGTCCATAGGATAGCGAATCTGCCTTCCCTCCATCATCATCGGACATATCATCCGATATGTTCGTAGTAACCATAAGGGCGATCTACATTTTCCCTGCCTCATGGGTGCCGCAGCTAGGCACTGGAATCTCAGGCTACCTCGCCCCAAGCACTAGAAGACCACTAGGCCATTCAGCACTACCAACCTCGCCTTAGTGGGTCTTCCTCGCTATGCTTAGCCGAACGTTCCACAACCTGGCCAGCCCATACACCTCGCACCACCCAAAGTACCCGTTCAGCTGCAGCAGCCAGATCCACCTGCTCGTGCATCATCCTTGGTCACTCCTGAACCTGTGCCCACTTTGAGGCGCATGTACTCTAGGACGGACGTGAATCTCAAGGCTTGTTTGGCAACGCTTGAGCGGACACACTCCCGTCACCATAGGGAGGTTGTTTCTGAACTCAAGAAGAGCTAGAAGCTGACAACAACGCTTATGAAGTTTCTTCAGAGACTTCATCAAGTTGAGCCATACCTCCTACCTTCCAGAGACCGCCTTCTCCTCCCCCTGAGGCCATTGTCTAGATATCTTAATTGTGTTTTAGTTTGCTTTACTTTGTATTTGAATTTTTAGTTAAGTTTGTTTTAAGTGTTATTGGACAGCTATGCTAGTCCTCCCTTTTATGTAACTGGTTGATGTATCATGGTTTGTTTTGTGAAATATATGTTCTGTGTTGTCTTATCCTTCCATGCCTTCTATGTGGAGCAATCATGTTTTTGTTTTTTTTATTCTTGCCTTTAGGACTCCTTGGATTAATTTCGGGGATGAAATATTTTTAAGGAGGGTAGGATGTAACAACCCGATTAATCCTAATATTATAATTTAAAAACCTTAAGGGTAGTAATTTCATAGGTTTATGATTTAATCCCATTATTACATCCATGAATTTAAAACCCATAGGTTCTTAATCTTATAAAATGTTTTAAGAACACTTACGTGTATTAAAACTGATCAGGTTAACTAGACAGACTTAGGAAACAATACGGGTCAGATAATTGGATTTAACCGATAAATAGAAGATAAATTCAATTAGTAAGATAATAATTAATTTTACTGACTTAGTATACCCATCTGCAAATCTTAGACGTGATCCCCGCGATCAGAAGTTAATTAGGATGTCAATCGGAGATTATAGGCCTAGAAACCCGGCTTTGTCCTTTCTGGCAAACTATTTTTACAAGTTTGCCATCAGCCAATACAAACAACCCTTAGCCTTTTTAAACTTCATTTTTTTCTTTCCCTTTCCCTCTTTCTATCTGGGGCATTTGAGAAGATGAAGAACAAGGTTGAAGGAAGATTCAACTCCCGGTTGCACAGCGGATCGACTCGGATTCAACCCGGCGTAGCGGAGCGATTTCCCAATACGTCCCAACCGCCCTAAGTTGAGTATCACCTCAAATCTTGTGTTTCTTATTCCTATTTTCAATATTGTGAGAATGGTAGAAACCTTGGAGTGATTGTATTCTTCTCCCCGTGTGTTTGATTTGTGATGAATGTGTTTGTGGGATCACATCCCTTATGATTGATTCCCAAATGGGCGACCATGTGGGAGCCGACTCACTAGAATCGTGAATTTAGGGCTTCGTTGTGAAATAATGTGCTAATGCCCCTAAAGGGTGCTCCCTTGACATAGGAAACCATTTAGACAACCTCCTTGAAGGATTGTCTTGATTTGGAGTGAAACCCACCCTGAGACACTCCAAATTTGCCCGATCCCGAGCTTCGACGACCTCCCCGGTTTGCTGGAGAGTGCGCCGGTTATCTCAGTAACTACATTGTTTTAGCCTCGATGACCTCCCCGGTTTGCCAACAGACCCTCGACGACCACCCCGATTAGCCAAGATAGCCGCGGAATGACAGAGGACCCATCCAGCTTACTGGAAAGGCCGCCGACTTCTTTTTCGGTGCGTCGAGACCCACCGGGTTAACCCACAACCCAGCCGAACCCTTCCTCGGTTTGCCAAGACCTCGCCGAGACCCCATGCTTGCCCTTTTGTCTGGCTTTCTAACCTCGGATATCGTGATACCTTTACCCTAGTATATTAACACACTCTCAGATTTCATGGACATTCCCAATCTCGGTGATGACGTGTTTATGTATGTGTGCTACCTTAGGGTGTTTGCTTGTAACTATGCCTATTGTTCTCATTTTGTGGCCTATGCTAGATAATCTGATAGTTTTACTTAGTATGCATCTTACATATTTTTATGCCTTGTAGAGTAGAATTATGGGATTGTGCCAATATGCTCGATGATTTGAATATATGCCTATGTTGCATTATGTGTTGCATTAATTTAAAGGAACTGAATTTAATGAGTTGCATATGGATCATTCCGGCTGTGATAGCCTAGTCTAAAACCCCATGTGATAACTTGGGTTTAGACTAACACTTGAGATATTGACTTGATTACCATTTTGTTCTATGAGAGGACCCTATTGTTACATCCAAGCTGAGAGAGAAACCCACATAGGACAGGCATTTACAGTCTTGAGGTGATGGTTACCCCAGGATCTGGATGTTGGTGTAAACTGGGAAGATGGTGAACTATCCCAAGGATCCGCACATTGGTGTAAGCTTGGGAGACAGTGAGACCATAGTATCCTTCTGGTGGATTGTGAATATGTATGACTCCGTGAGGGAGCCGCACGTGGATGCAAGTCTTGGTCAGTGGCCCGTGATCAAATATAAGGTGGGGCGATTGTGACTCCTAGGTTGAGAGGCCTTAAAACTATGATGTACACATAGAATGGACTCTATCCTCTACGGCGTTTCGACGGGGGATGAATTCAGGTCGTTGGGACATCCTGGGGCGAATTCAGGTTGCTGGGACACCTCGGATAGAGATTCGAGATCACGTTGGAGCTTACAATATTTCACCTTCCATACAGCGTTGCATATTCATTGGCATTTCATATCTTTGTTGATATTAGTGTGAGTGCCTCATGTTTGATTCACTTGGTTTAATCTCCATATCAATTTAGGCATGCAAATACATATGATTTGGACCCTAGGTTAAATACCGTGTGAGGTTGGGAGATAACATCACTTTGTGCATTATCTATTGATTTACATTGTTCACCTTATGGACAGATGCATATTGGATCACATCACAGATATTGTCATATCTCATTTATTTTGAGTTTTCTCATAATCTTGGGGTTATGAGTAAGCACTTTGTTTTGATAGGTTACTCATTTGGGCTTTCCAGCTTATGTATGTTTAATTATACTTTTCAGGTCTTGGAACTTGTTCGCACAGAGAGAACCTGGGTTTTGGGGCATAGATCAACCGAGCCAGTGTAGGATTGTATTAGAGTTATATTTTCTCTTGTTAATCTTGTAATAGATTAGTTCTCTTATTTTAGTTACTTATATCTTACTAGAACCTGTTACTTTGCTTCCGCTTATGTTTTAACCATACTATCCACTCCCGTAAAAATATGGGGTGAGAGTTGCGACTTAAGCATGAAAATCTCAGAATTGGGAATTTCTGGTTCAGGTCGTGACATGCGACCTAGAGGTCACAATTGCCTCTGTTATTTTCGGTCATGGGAATAAAACCAAGGGTCACTAACGTGATCAAATCCTCGGTGAGTCATACACTACCCGAATGCCAACAGAATTTCACTCGACATCCATTACATATAATACATGATACGTTATCGAGATGAAAATATAATGGGGTATATTGGGACAGCCAAATCCCTCAACCCATAAGAATTTTCCATCCAGGACTTCCTCACCATAACACTCATATTGGATCAGAACTTCAACAGAAGTGAAGTCTGAAGGTTAAGTCTAGCGTAAGACCAGAATATGGTAATAGAGAAAAGTGGTCATGCTGTGCATGTGTGGTGATAGTGCACACTAACTAGACATGCAATTTAAGTGTACAATTGTGTAATAATTCTATGTAAAAATATATGAATTTTAAATCATTGTATATATCATCAGGATAGTCAAATTATACTTAATTTATGATTCAACATATAAAATTATAAATCAACTAATTCATCCATCAATTCATGTTATAAAAAAATTATAATTATTATTCAACCAATAAAACTATATCAGAATCAAATATAGTACATGTTTCAGATCAAACAACCCAACCTTGGCTGACCGACAGGTTAACCGGCACACCGGTTGGTCTGCCAGCAACCTAGGCAGGACAAAACACATCAGGTCAGGGTCTTTAAGGCTGGCAGGTAGGCTAACCGACACACCGGTTGGTCTATCGGCAGCCTAAACAGAGACTAGTTTTCCAAAAAAATCACAAGGGTAGCCACCGGCAGGCTAACTGACACACCAGTTGGCCACCAGCAGCCTAGGAAGGGGCTAATTTTCCAAATTACAGAAAATAATGGCCACCGGTATGCTAGACAGAGGCTTACAAGCTGAAAGAGGTGTCCGGCAGGCTAACCAGACGCCGGTTGGTCTGCCGAATGCCACTTGGGTGAACCAGTAGGCTAGTCGCATGCCGGCAGTCTGCCACTTGACCCTGAAAGTGCTAAACAGCACGAATTTTGGTGTAAATGATATCTTTAGCAAATAAATTCCACATACACTCATAATCAATTCAAATTTCAAACCTAACCAAATCAAAACATCGATTAAAATATCATCTTACCTTGCTTGGAATGATTAAGCTTAGAAAACTCAAGTTTGTATGAAAAACAATACGTGCTTGAGTTGAATTCAATGTGCTATGTCATATTCAAAGAATATGGCATATCACCTAATCCAAATCAAAAATATAAGATAATCGAATTTATTTTCCTTGATCAACGCTTTGGTGGATCTTCCTCTTCTTCGGCTCAGTTCAGATTTGAACTATTCTTCCCCACCTTAGCTCCTGCTATCAAGATTTAGTTTAATGGTTTGGATGACCAAACCAGTGTTTATATAGTTTTTTAATCTTGACTCCTAATTGCTCTAGAGTTAAAGTTAGTTTAGGATTAAGTTTTGGTTTATAGCCATTAGATTAGATTAGTTAAATACTAGCCTTTAGATTAAAGGTGTTCTAGTTCTAGTGTGAGCTAATGATTACTCTTAACTAACCTTATCCTAATTAGATTAGGTTCTTTGTCTCTTTTAATCCTAACCTTTAGATTAGTCTAATTAATCATAACCATTGATTTTAAGTCTTCTAATCATATTAGGAATATTATGGGTGTCCTAATCTTAATCTAATGTCCTAAATGTATTATAACTTGACCTTTAGTTAACATGTATTAATTAGCACGACAATTACCTATTTAATTAACCTAATTGGGCTTAAGTTTAGTTGGGCCTTAATCTTATTGGGCTTTACTCAAGTCCATCTAATTAATTATTAGAGCTAGGTCCTGTTTGGTTAGTTTTGGTTTAATCAATTAAACCAGTTTTCAATTTAAGCAGAAATGACCTTGTTTATAACCTATAGTTTTATTTCATTAATTACTTTAGGTTATGGAATTATTAGCTTTTAGGTTTATGATTTAAAAGTCCCTAACATATCTTAGTTACACATTATAACTTAAAGAGTTATGATTGTGTGAAGTACTTTAGTTTCCTATTGTGCAACCCACCAAACACAAGCAGTCAAAGTCAAAGGTGTAACTATCTTACTAAAATTTTAAATCACCCTTATATTTTTAGCTAATTACGAATTAATCCCTATAGAAGTTCAGGTTATTACAACAAGTTTCCTGGGACACCCATACAAGGCTTATCCCTCACGTAGGGTGTTCACAAAAATTGGTCTAACGGGATGATTCGTCCCTCATCACATGCAAATCAATCCATCCGGGACTTCCTCACTAATATTATAATTTCCAGATTATAATCACTCTCATTATGTCCATAAAATCCAGCAATATGAAGTTTTGGAGGCCAAGTCAAGGCATTAGACTCGATACAAGATCATTATGCACAAAAGGCCATGTGGTGCAAGTGAATTGTGCCCAATAGCTAAACAATCAATTTGTGTACATGTGCAGATGTAAATTAAAATACAAACTTGTCCATGATGTATATAAAGTCCAAAACAAGTCCGATCAAAATATCATCCGGTGGTCATATATAGCAAATCCTCCATATAAAAGCACATATGCAAAATACTCACAATTTAGAAATTCTAACATCATAATTGGTCTAATTATGTCAAATATAGTATGCACAAAAAGTTTCATACAAATTGGAGCACCTTCCGATGAAGCCTTAGAAACTCCATTGTACACGTAGAATAACCTCCTATTCAAGGTTGTGTATGCAGGGGATGGGCTCACAATGACATCTCGCATAGTCCGGGGTTGTGTTTGATGTGGACATACATTATTCGAAAGCCAAACAACATGCATATTGCAATATTCATATTGATTATGCATGATATCACAAATGGTTATAATATATTGTTGCATGAGCATGCATTGCATACATTAATAATTTAACCAGCATAGCATTGCATTGCATTGTACTTATTCTATTTAAAATGATTTGTTATTCATGTGATTCTGTTTTGTTGATTAGCTAATAAGTAACAATAAGAATACCTTTGTCACGAACTAAACCAAAAATCCCAATTTTTTCAGATCAAATTCAAAACTCTCACCCCATATCTCTATGGGAGTGGAAAAACAGTAATCACAACATAAGCGGAAGCAGTTAAGAATTCTAATAAGGTATAAGTAATAGAAATATAAAATCTAATCTACTACAGGAATGATACAAAGGGAGTCTAATCTAACATCATTCTACCATTTGATCAAGTCATCTATACCCAATCCCAGGCTCTCTCTCTTCGTGACCAAGCTCCAAACCTGAAATACATAAATCAACAAACATAAGCTGGAAGCCAGAATGCGTAATCCTTCAACGCAAGGAATTTACCAATACCCAAACGTTATGATAAAAATGATTAATATATACAACTGCTGTGATAATGATGGCACCGGTGCATAATAATGATAAGGAAAGTAACGTAAACCAATCAATGTATTGTTCTCTCCCAACCTCACTTGGTAGAAAATCAAAGCTCTGTATCATGACGAATGCATGCCTAATTCTATATGATGATTAGGTCTAGTGTGAAATACACTAGGCACTCAAAATGATATCAACAACGAATATACAAGTGCTTAGTGCAAATGTAAAGGGGTGTTGTTTGGTATGTATAATATAGTAAGTTCCCACATTATCCATCTCTCCTTGAGCAAGATGTCATGAACATCCCCCGTTTACACGGCCACTCTCAAGAAGGAGATATTTTATGTACAAAACATAGTTTTAAGGGTTTTCAACCTAGAAAGCACAATCCCCCCACTTATTTTTGATCATGGGTAATACTCCAAGGTGAACTCACAGTTTCTTCCTCAAGGAATCATACATATTTACATCCTACATAAAGGTAAAATCATGCTTCAGCTATTGGGCATCACTTTGTGAATTTCCTTCACCTTGCATCTTTCCACAAGTCTGTTGGGATCATCACATAGGACATATCACTCACCTTGGGAGCTAACAATATCACGCCACAAGTCTGTGAGGCTTACCAACATGAGGGCTCTCTCTCAGCTTGGGCGGAATAACATAGTCCACTCATTGGACAACCTGGTTAAGTAAGTCAATTCATCTCATCTAATAGTCTAAACCTAGGGGTATTACATGGGGTGTTAGACTGGGCCATTTCTGTGGAATAGTCCAAATGCAACTCATTGTATTCAAATCATTTAATTAATGCATACACATAATGTTTCACACTCAAATCTGCAATTCAGCAAGTACATGGACATAGTCCCATAATTCTACATTACAACGTAGGAAAAGTACACTAAGTACAAACCAATCGTCTAACCGTATGAATGTGATGAAATCAATGTAGTATGTCATGTGCACATCAACATAAGAAATTACTATAGTCAATAGATCAAGGGCAAGAAGACAGTAATAGCACCAATCCATTCAAGTATACAATTGGTATTTCACATAATGACATGAGAGTAAATCCTACCCCTAAACATAGTCAATTAAAGGAAAACAACTAAGGAATAGGTTTGGGGGTCATCACATAAGCTTCCTAAGAAACTCAGACTGTCCAGTTAACACAAGGTAGGTGACAACTCAGTTTGAGGGTCATGGTTTGTTGGACAATTCTAATAACTCCAAAAGTGTGTTAGAACAACTAAGTTGAAGGTAATATAGGTGTCCAAGGTCAAAAACCAAACAAAGGACTGAAATTGGATCTCGGCGAACCAAGAAGTAGTCGGCGGGGTTCTCGGCGAACCGAGTCGATTCGGTGAGGTCGCCGGTGTGCTGAAAAGGGTTCGGTGACCTTTCCAGTGAACTGAAAACACTCTCTGTCATTCGGCAGGCTTGCTCAGCAAAGCTACGTGGTCGCCGAGGGTGTTTCGACTAACTGAGGGAGGTCGCCGAAGCTCAAACTTAGATTTACTACTATGCTTGGTGGCCTCTTCGGCGAGCCGATGTGGTCGCAGAAGCTCGGGATCAGGCAAATCCGGAGTGTTTCTGGGTGAGATTTCACCTAGAGCTTACTAAAAACCTAAGGGAGTTCAAATGTGGTTTTCTAAGCCAAGGGATTAGCCTAAAAGGCACTTACTGATTTCTTCACAAAACCAAAACTTAGAACTCTAGATTTCAGCGAATCGGTTCGTATGGGTCGTCTACAACGGATGTTTCTTAATAACATGGGAATGATCCCTAAATCACCACATCTAACAACCAAATTCATAGGGAAAGGGAGAACACAATCACACAAGATCTTCCCCAATTCTCACAACATTGTAAATATAAATAAACACACAAGAATTGAAGAGATACTCAACTTAGGGCATGTCAGGTTGCATCCAGAATTGCTCCACCATGCCGGGTCGTGTCCGAGGTCCACCCGTTCGCATTTGAAAGTTTGGGGCTTCCTTCAATTTTCTTCTTCATCTTCTCCAAGATCTCCAGAGGGTAAGAGATGAGAGAAAGAAAGTTTTAGAACCTAAGTGTTCTATATATATAGGTAAAGAGAAAACTTGCAAATTATGTTAGCCAGAAGGGCAAAACCGGGTTTTTAGCCCTATAATTTCCAATTAACCTCCTAATTAACTTCTGATTGAGTGGTTATGTTTAGGGTTAGCAGATGGGTATACCGATTCGTTAAAACTAATTATTATCTTGCCAACTGATTTTATTTCTTATTTATCAGCTAAGTTCAGTTATCTGACCCGTATACTTCCTAAGTCTATCTGGTTAACCTGATTAGTTTTAGTTGACTTAAGTGTTCCTAAAATATTTTTATAAAATTAAGGATCTTATGTGTTTTAATCTTAGTTTATTAATAAGATTGAATTACTAATTTATAAAATTACTACTTTACCCTTAATTTTTCAAGTTATAGTTTTAGGATTTATTCAAGTTGTCACATCCTACCCTCCTTAAAATAATTTCGTCCCCGAAATTAAGGAGTCCTAAAGGTGAGAATTAAAATGAAACCAAAAGTGAATGCTCAACATGACAACACAAAGGTAAATAACACAAGATCCGTTACATTAAGTAAACGATACAAGGAGAACTACATTAAACATCACACGGAAAGGGCGGGCTAGTACAACCACCCAGTAAAGCACACATAAGATAAGCATAAAGACTACAATTTAAAATTCACTACACTACGAGAAGAAAATTCAAAACAAATGAAAAGGGAACATTAAAAACTGAAAACAAGTAAAGAGTCTAAACGGTGGCCTCGGGAGGAGGACAAGGCTATCACTGGAAGGAATGAGGTATAGCTCCACTCGAGGAACTGCAGCCTAGCACGCTCTGGAGAAGCTTCATAAGCTTCGATGTCAGCTTCCTGTTCTTATTGAGCTCAAATACAATTTCCCTATGGTTACGAGAACTTGCTCGCTCACGTGCTGCCAGACGAGCCTCGAGGTTCACGTCCCTACGAGAGTAGATGCACCCCAGAGTGGGACCAGATTCACGAGCGGCTGAAGAAGATGCATGGGAAGGTGGAACTAGCTGCTGTGGCAGATCGGGTTCTTCAAGCTGCGCGGGGAGCTCGGGCTGGCCAGGATGTGGAATGGGAGGCTGCGCATAACGGGGAAGACCAATCAAGGAGAGATTTGTGATGCTGAAGGGTATGGTGGTCTTCTTGTGGGGCGGGACGCGGGAGCTTGAGATCCCAGTGCCTAGCAGCGGCACACAAGAGGAAGGGAAAAGGCAAATCACCTTTCCAATTACTTCGAACATATCGGATGATATGCCCAATGACGAGAGAAGGAAGGCAAAGCCTTTGTCCCAAAGCTACCAAGTATAGAACCTGAGCCATGAAGGGCATGAGCTCGCTGGTATTTCCGGTGTGGGGATGGACGCTCTCCAGGAAGACGGAATGGAGAATACAGTAAGAGGCAATGAGTTTGGTAGAGGAGAGGGAGCCATCAGTGTTCCATGAAGCGTTGCTGTAATAACCTGAACTTTTATAGGAATTTATTTGTAATTAATTAAAATACAGGGGTAATTTAAAATTTTAGTAAGTGGTTACATATTTGACTTAGACTGCTTGTGAATGGTGGGTTGCACAATAGGAAACTAAAGTGCTTCACATACAATTGTAACTCTTTAAGTTATAATGTATAACTAAGATATTTTAAGGACATTTAAATCATAATTTAATGGCTAATAAATATTATAACCTAGAGTAATTGATAAATTAAAACTATAGGTTATAAACAAGTATTATTTAAAGCTTAAATAAAAACTGGGTTAATGGATTAAACTAAAACTAACCAAATGGGACCTAGCTCTAATAATTAATTAGTGGACATAAGTGAAGCCCAATAGGATTAAAGCCCAACTGGAAATTAAGCCCAATTAACTTAATTAAATAATTACTTTTCTTCCTAATTAAATAATAAATAATTAGAGTCAAGTTATAATACAACTAGGACTTTAGACTAAGGTTAGAACCA
>JAUPMG010120688.1:0-11764 GCA_031762675.1 Pachysandra terminalis | reverse complement strand
CTTGAGCTGGCTTCTCTCGGCATTGCCCTCAGTAATGGATCAGATAAAACGAAAGCTGTGGCTAATGTAATAGGTGTAAGCAATGACGAGGATGGTGTAGCTGATGCGATCTACCGGTATGCATTCTGAGTATTAGATTTAAACATCAAAATCAAAGCAGCCTGATATTGCTTGATATTTATTATCTCAATGTTGGCGCAAGCCCTGTTCTCCTTAATATTGTTATTTATTTACTTTCAAAATGATAACTTGTTTATAAGCATATCATATGAGAAAATTGCTATTTTCATCCATTGTTTGGAAACCTGTCACGTCTTGAGTGCTTCATGGACTGGTGAGATCCTAGTTTGTGTGTTGCCTGTCGACATTGTTTTGGAGAATTATCCAATGATTGTTTCTGCTTATTAATGCACACCCATTAAACAAGAAAAAAAAATTGCATTTGCAATTGCGAATCGATTGGATATGCATTGGCTGTCAGGGAATTTCTTAGTAGATTACTATGCTTAGGAATTAATGTTGCCGTTCTGCTATTAAACCACTTTATTTGGAGATAAATTTTGACTGAGCATTTGCCTAAAAAATGTTACTTTTATCATCTGATGTGGTACGTTGGAGTCTTGGATTTGCAAAACGTTATTAGAATAATGCAAGGGATAGGGGCTGATCATTCATATTTCCATTTTAGAGAGGATCTTGAAGGTGATGTGATTTTTTCGGTCTAGATTATATGATCATAATATCGTCATTGGAATTTGTATCTTTGGTTTACATGAGAGCACATCTTTCTTGAGGATGGTCATCACTTATATATTAATTTGAAACACTCAGTCAAAAGCCTACCTTGTTATGGGTCGTAAGCTGGTGATTCTTACATATACAATCTAAGATCAAACTTAGACGGCTATAAAATATAGTTAATGATTGGGAAGAATTTTCCGAGTTGGGATTGTCCCAACTAAATGACCTCTACATGTGGTGGTATTTATCAAATCTATATATCGGAAGCGGTGTTGATTTTCAAATCTATATATTTGAAATGGTGCAAGGACAAAGCTTTTCCATCAATGAATTTGTAACTCCAGATGCCTGATCCGTTTTGTTTGTTTCTGCCTGTTTAGATTGTATTTCTTCCACAACAACAATTAAGGTGGTTTGTGCTGTAGTTTGAAAGATTATGAAGGTTACGTATCTATCTGTCTTACGGGTCTTAGATAGTATAATATCTGGATAGAATGTCTTTGATTTATTACTCATTACAAAGTACATTTTTCTCGAGAATGGTCGGGCATACGACCTTTGACACATTAATTTGGACAATTCAATCAGCAGCCGTCTTCGATTTGGGTCTTAAGCTAGTGGTTTTCAGATACATGATAAGGATTGAACTTTTAGCTAAACTACAGTTAGTGATTGATGAGGGAGCCTCTAAGGTTAGGATTGCTCAAATAGGCACAGTTTGGGCTATTAGTTTCCAAATGGTGGTGGTTTCACAAATCTACAAGCTAGAAATGTTTTTGTTTTTATTTTTTTTGGGTGACGTGGAATCCTCGACCCCACTTAGTGGGGACAGGGTAAACCTTGGATACATGACCCCATTCACAAGGACCATATATCAGGTAAGTCCAGGCACTCGAAGTTGAGACCTCCAATTCCTGAGATAGAGAGCCAGCCAATTGAGCTATAACCCATGTGGTGGTTTCACAAATCTACAATCTAGAAATATTGTTGTAAATGAAGTATTGTCCATCATAATTATTCGATTACTCCAGTTGCTTGATGTGTCGATGTTTGCATGGTTTTCTTGTAGCTTAGGATTATATATGTATGTATATACGATTCCCTTTGTGCATTCATATCAGTTTTTTCTCTCTGTGTATGTGTGTAGAAAGGAATATCAGATTTGCCTATTGGAAAACGAAAATATTAAAAAAAATAATAACTGGAGTATCGAGTTTTTTTTTTTTTTTTTCTTTTTCCTGTACATTATTGTCTACTAAAAAATCTCATCATATAAGCGTCCTTTGAAATCATGCAAGTAGGGTCTGCACATCAGTTCTTTTGTACAGGAAAGGGAGGCCTACAACTACCTAGTAAACTGCTTCTTTTACCTAACAAGGATGAAAAAGAACCCCTTGATGATGCATTCTTTGATATGGTAGCTTTGGGAGAGTATGATTTGTGAGAATCTAGATTACCGGCATAGCTTTTACATGACTTCATTCTTTTTCTGCAAGGATTCTCTCTCTTACCCAGATCTTCTATGCTCCTTACACTTGATAGAGATGTAAAGGACTGAGACTTGCCTTGGAAATATTTGGAAAGCCCTCTCCTGTTAAACATTGAAGGATTATAGTCCATTAGCTTCAATTTAGGTTTTTAATGCTGCAGTTAGTTTTATTGAAATTAACTCATAGTGTTTAAACTCAGTATCAGATCCGGGATTGTCCTGGTCCGATACCGAGTTGGATTGCCTCGTCCGAAACCAAGTTAGATCGTCTGGATCGGACAGACGATCTGACTAAGTTTCGAACCGAGTCAGAGAACTTTAGCAATTTTTAGGATCGTGACTCGTCCTGAGCCAATCCCAAGTTGTATCGGCCGATCCGATCCCAAGTTGTATCGGCCGATCCGATTTGGGATCGGCCAATACTTAACGCTATGCCTAGTTGTAAACATTCCAATTTACTCACTTGATGGGGAGCTGGGCTATGAGCTCAGATAATTCATATAAAGGTCCACTTGAAAGTGATGATGATGATGGCGATGAAGATGCGTCCTCTATGAAGTCTGATGATGATGATGCATTGGAAGCAGTAGAGCCTGCGAAGGAGGAGGATGTAGATGTGGAGTTGCAGGTATCATCATCACCTTCCATGATCTCCCAATGTTTGTGTTGATCATCTTTGGGATCAATTGTTACTGAGATGGGATCTTGAAGCATGTTCTTCATGCCTTCACCCATATTCTCTGATAAATGAGAATTTTTAGAAGAAGAAAAAGAGGGTTTCAATTCTCTGACTTGAAACTTTCTGACAGGAGGAGCTATAGGCCTTTTCTGAGGTTATATAAATATGTAAGGTGAGTTGGGATTTTGTTAATAAAAATATGAAAAGGAGTTGTTTATGGTGAGAGATAGAAGGGAACAAAGGGTTATCAAGGACTAGTCTAGTTGTTTCTTATATTAATTTATGTTTGCCTGAGATTCGACATTATCTCCCTCTTATGGAGGAAAGGATAAGGTTAAGCCTTGAGGGCATCCATATCCTAGTCACCAAAACCCACATTACCCTTTTTATATTTCAAGGTAGGAAGGAATACATACTAAATTTAGCATAACTGCAGTTTGTTTTCTTTATTTTTTTGGAATATTTGGGTATATTCCAACAAACCTTGTTTCATATAACTTGGTAAGAGAATTGGGATCATAGGATCCTCATCAGAAATTTCCTAGGTCAACAAAGTCAAGCCTGATTGGGTGATTGTAACCAACTTATCTATATACATTGAGCATATGATCATTCTGTCGGCTCTAACCCATCCGATTGCATTTGATTCATCCCTTTTTAAGATACAGAGGGTTTCTTCATGATCTAAAATTGCATGTCCCCTTTGACTCTGGCATTTTAAGTTTTATTATTGGCTTTAGACGCAAATGCTGAAATATTTGTCTGATTGAGATTTATTATTAGACCGTGTGGGGTCCTAAAAGGACTTGGTAAAAGAAAATTAGTAATAAGAGTAGTTATACCAACCACCGATGTGTGGCTCAGCTGGTAGCAAGCTGGGCTCTAGTGGGCGTCGGAGGTAAGTCTGAGTTTGAATTCCACTAGAAGCACTTGTGGCCAGGGGGTTTATCGTAATTGCTCCCGCCCCGAACGTGGATTAGTCCTGCACCCAAGTGGGTGTGGGATGCCACGTGGTAAAAAAAAAAAAAAAAGGAAAGAAAAGAAAAGAAGGATAAGGAGATTGAGTGAAGGAATTAGGTCCGGGGTAGTATGTGATTGCCACTCAAATCTCCACCTCATCTTATCTATCAAACTTATCCTTGCATACATTACAGGACACTCGGACCGGTCAATCCGGCCATCATTTTGCGTCAATGATCGTTACAATTTTTTTGGTACTCCATTAAATTGTAAAATAAAAATAAAATAATTAAATAAGAGAGTTCATTGTAAAGCGTGTCAATATTTTTAGTTTTATCTTCCAAAAAGTAATCTTTAATGATAAAATATTTAATATAATTAGAAATAATATTATCTTTTGATTTATTTAAAAAAAAATAATAAAATAACTGTTTTAATCTCTTTTAATTATTAAAACAAATGGTATAATAATAAAACGGTTAATACGTTTTAGAGGTGTGTATCAATGTGTAGTATTGCTTATATTAGAAAGTGGATTTAATAAGAGATTTCTGATAGGATATGATCCGATCAAATTTGGATACAAGATAACTTAGGGTTTTTGTAGGAAATTAACGTTAATCTCAAAAACCTTTTGATATTTAATTTCATAAAGTTGAGAGATTTCATCATTTAAGGCTTGATAAGTGGTTCGACGAACTGCCTCGATGTTTTTTTAGCAATAAACTGAGCTTTTTGTAATATTAGAAACCTCCATAAATTAAATTGATGAATGGCCAATGTGGCTGAAATCTGTCTTTTGGGTAAAAATCTTCCTAACCATCCGTCAAACCTATATAATTTATTTTGCTTCTCACACATTTTCCATCTTCCCAACAAAGATTGCTTACAAGCGTTATTTTAAAATTTTCCAAAATTTTCTTCTTTCTTCTTCAAACGCGTTGAAAATTTTCTTAAATCGATATTTTCCTAATCTTGAATTTAATTTGTTTAAGCTTTACAAAAACCACACGAAAAATGAAATTTACAACCATATGCATATATAGGAGAATCGTGAGACCTAGTTTTTTGTTTTTATATCTTATAAATTCAAAGTTTTTATTCTCAAGATCTTGGATTGGACCGGTCCAGACTGATCCCGATCCAGATGGCCGATTCGGTATTAGATCGGCTGATCCTGGTCCAATCCAACTTTTGGATTGTCCTTTGAAAAAAAAAAGAAAAAGAAAAATTGGATCAGTCGATTCAAAGCCACTTGATACAATAGTTGTATCATAGCTATCCGATCCAGACCGATCCTTTGAAACCATTTTATAAATTTGCAATTACGCATCCAAGATTCATAGAATCCAGAACATGGAACAGGAACAAGAAAAAGAAAAAGAAAAAGAAAAAGAAGAAGAAGAAGGTGATGATGATGATGCATCAAGGAACTAGAACTAATAATAAAAAGATGGGAGACCAACATTTGAAGAGATTAGGGTCTTGTTTTGCGGCTCGACAGGTTACGACTGCCATCTCTTGATTTGGCCCTTTTTGGTAGAATAAAGGGCAAATTTTGTTCCCATCCATTGGGGCTATTCTTGTAACTACAACATCATCCAAGAACAACTTGTTAAGAAAAAAAACAATTAGAGGTATTATTAGTAAGAGATAAAAGAAGATGATGGACTGTGAAAATGCTAAAGAGCAAGAAAAGATAAAATTCCAACAACTAGTCCATTTAGAGTAGATTCAAAAGTATGGTTTAGCTTCTTTAAAAAAATATAATAAATGGTTTTAATTAAAGATTATTATTATTATTTTTTAATTCAATATTGAATGAATTTCATTAATAAGAGATATTAACTATCACAAGAAGGGATTCCATGATTCGTAAATTGCATTGCTTTAGTTATATTTGTTGATGCAATAAGGTTTTCATATATTCCTGATACATAAGCAATGAAACAATAATCACCCTTTTGCCATGGTAAAACAATTTCATTTTCTACTAAGAATGCATATCACGCTCAAAACACACTATCTAGGAAAATTTATAGGAGGTTCCAAGCTACCCACCAGTATGCTGAGGTCAATGTCCTTGTCTTCAAACTTTTTTATGAAAGGATGACTCTGAAAGCAGCAGAAGCAAAACTTTGCACTCAAGCCTCAGATCAAAATAGTAGTAACCCATGAATTGCTACAACATATAAAAAACATACTTACCAGAAGATGCAATGATGCCATTCTGTTTTGGGGCTCCTTCTGTATGCTGCAAAGATATTGAATTATGCACACATACTGAAATTTTCTAACTGTAGATTCCATCCTCATTTCCAACTCAATCTATGACATACCAACCATTTGAAAGAAGAATACTTACCAGGCTGATATAAATGAACAGAATTCTGGAGAGAATTGATCTGGTGGAGCAGAAGGTGGTGGTTTTTCCACAATAGCCTCTAGAAGCTCGTAAAAGCTTGGCCAGCTTTGCTCTTCTTCAGATTGTATATAAGGAAAACGCCCTATAGCACATTCAAGTATTACCATGCCCAGACTCCATATATCGCTACTATAATCGTATGTACTTCCACTAATTCGCTCAGGCTGAAATCAAAGGAAAAAAAATGAATACCATTAACTAATTATTTCCAAATATGTAGATGATATGAAATGTGCCCAATACCATAGTGTAAATTATCGGCCGATCCCTAAATTGTTAAAAATTCTCTGACTCAGACCCTCAAAATTTTTCTGATTTGAAAATAAAAATAAAAAATCGGGCTATGTTTTGGATCGGCTGATCTGGAGTACTCGGTATCAGACCAAAACAATCCCAATCCAATGCCGAGATGAAACACTATGCCCAAGACAAACAAGAATGCACGAGAAACGACAATACCAATTATGCAACAAATTTAACTTTCCCAGACAGTTTAATGCTATCAAGTATAAGCAGAAATGATAACATACCGACATGTAGTTGTAAGTGCCAACAAATGTATCCCGCTGACCCATAGAGCTAGCTAGCATGGCACTCACCCCGAAATCTGTTATTTTCACTTCCCCTCTTTGATTTGCCAACAAGTTGGATGGCTTTATATCTCTATGAATTACATGTCTTTCATTATGCAAATACACAAGGCCCTGTAAGACCTGGAATAGAAACAAAAAATATGTCAAGCAAAGAAGAAAGACTTGTCTGCATCATTGCAGAAAGTTCATCCTGTAAGCAAAATTTGTATGGTTCACAGTGCAGAGATCTCTAACCTGTTTACAAACGACTGAAAGATATGGCTCAAGTATTGTTTTGACTTGTTTGATTACATCTGCTAGAGATCCACGGTCCATGTATTCTAACACAAGAGAAATAACCCCATTGTGGTAGAAAGAGTGGTAGCAGACTACAATGTGAGGACACTGTGATGCCTGATTTATTTTCAGCTCCTGCACAATTTGTTTACGGACCTCCTCTTGGATATTCATCTGGATGATCTACATAGTACATAAAGCCAGTCAAATTCCTAATTATCTTTGAGCTCATTGCCTTAGTTCAGGCCAGAATTTTTTACTCATTCAATATTATCCTATCTTGTGTGCTGAAAGATAGACCTTAACTTACTGTTGTACATCTACTTTATAAATTGGGAACATCTTCACAAGAATATAAGGCCATTCTGTTTAAGTAGTATCAGTTTCTTTCCTAATTGTGTAGTTATTAATCACTCTCCTTTTGCCAAAAGTCATTCTCCTGCTAAACTAAAAGAGGATTCCAAGTATTGTAAACACATATTGTACTCATGTTGATATATCCGTATTGTATGTAAAGGAGACCACAGGGTAATGATCCAATTAACAAGTTAATAGCCTGCCTTTTACAATATAGGGAGGAAGAGTTGCTTTACAGTCTAATTAGTTGCTTATTGTAAAGAACTCATCTTTGCTGCCTTTACAAAGTCCCAGAAGTTTTATAAGTCTTCTCATTGTACACAAATAATAGATATTCCTTGAAGATAAAGTATAATTTTTTTTAAAAAGGATAAATATAATTGTCACACGCCACGCTCAAAATTTTGCCCCTCTGGTTAATCAACTCATTGCTATCAAACTAACACCAGATTGAAAATAGTGAGGGGCTTTGAAACAAATTAGGAAATCTTAAGGTTGTAGGTTTATATATATATATATATACACATTTCTGCAAAGCCCTCATATAGCAACATACTTTGTCTATGCTCAGCAAAACTTAGCAGGGTACTAGCCTGTTAGGCATACTTGATAAGAGAAAAAATGAAGGAAAAATAACAATAGGGTGTTTCTTTGATATTGAATATCTTGTTTGTTTGTTTTTCCTGATGTTGTTGAAGTTTTACTAGTGTGTTGTATACATTGTAGAGGATTGTATATCCTATGTAGCCCGAGTGGCTTGTTATGTGCTGTAACTCCATATCATTATTTAAATCAATGGAATCTTACCTTTTCCAAAAAAAAAAAAAAAATAGCTCAAATATTACAATTTTAAAGTGCATACGAGAAGAAGTGTTTCAAAATTCCATGTAATTGTTTGTGTTCTAAAATGCATGCAAGAAGAGCTTGAGTGACTTGATGCATTATCTGCAAAGAGATTAAATGCTCATTGAATTTGAATAATTTGTCTTCTAAATTTGAGAAATAATATAATACAGCTAAAGTAATATAGAATATTAACAATCTTCCATCAACAATGTTATAGAAACTTTTATCCATTTCACCATCAAATGTATCACTTCCTCAAAGTTCAATATGTTACCAAGCAAACTGAATATTTAGCATAGGAAGACTCTCAGCATTGACTTGATCAATTGTACAAGATCCTATCGTCAACTTTGAAACAAAAACCAAATCTGAAACATTATATAAACCATCATTTATATTACTTAAAAAATGTCCATTTTCTTACGCAAACAAAATAAAGTTCTAGTTCCGACAACCAGTGATGCTGTTGCTATAATCAAATTCATCTTGAGTATTGTGTTGATTATCCAATATATTACATTTATCTTCTCTGACATACATAATTTCTTTCTGGTCCCATTTATCTTCCCTGTTATTCGGGAGATTTTATCAAATTCATATATTGTAATTACGACGCATGAAAGGCAAGCAAATCTGAATTGTTCAGTAATGTAATTTTCATGCAAAAACATCATTAATGTCTAAAGGCATATAACGGCAGCACTGTAATCTTCTTAGCATGATGTGCAATGTTCTCATATTTGTATCCACTTCTTCCAGCATCTTTTCTGAATAAGACTAAATGCATGAAATAAAACAAGTGTTTCATTCTTCCATTGAAATAGAGGCACCTGTTTCAACTCAAATCCTCACAGAAGGGACTCTGCTTAAGAAGATCCAGACTCTTTGGATATAGTTGGACTCATATTATAGGACTTAAATCCTAGATCATAAATCATAACACTGACCATCACCCATAGAAAGAGTTTACAATCCCCTTGTGAAAAAAATGCCTAGCTCAGAAAGATTCCCTAATTCACAAGAAACAATTAGATCATTCCACATGATACAAGGTCAGGAACATTTTATCCAAAGAAGAGACAAATTTTAAGAAAATAAGAAAGTTTATAGCACGTAAAATTATTGAAGAAATTTATCTTTCTAGAATAATTACCTTTAAGGCAAATAATGTTCCGACCCATTTATGGCGAACAAGTTGAACAACACCACCATTCCCCTTTCCAATGACTTTGATGGTCTCAAGGTCTTCCAATGAGAATTGGGAGTCAAGCTCTTTAGCATCTGAAGGCTGCCAAATGAGAATGGAAAGGAAAATCTGATTACGACATATACTATGGTATAAATAAACAACCATAAAGCTACATTGTAATGGTACTTCTTATAGTTCATGCCATATTTATGCCACAGCACCTGATGAAAACGTATGCGTATATACATGTAACTATGCATCACAATTGGCAAATTGTTGGTTTATTTAACGAAAAAGAAAGAACAATATCTTTAATCATGGCGGAAAATAGTAACAATAAGAGAAAATAAATTAGGTCAAGCCAAAAAACCACGAGGACGATATTACATTAACATTAACAAGAATACTGCTGAATCCAGAAAGAGATGGATGGTACCCTTTTTAAGAAAGAAAGATAAACAGAGATGAACACAAATCAAGCACAAACAAACAGCGATTTACGTGGTTTGGCAATGATGCCTATGTCCATGAATTCACACCCAGTTCACTATTCTCACGAGCAGGGACGGAGCTAGAGAGGGGGGGGGGGGCGCAAAAGTTTTGTAAACCCTCATTAAGAAGTGCCACCCCACCTATCTTGAGTGGAGTGGCGCTACATGTTGGCCCCCCTTTAAATCACACCGGTTTTTAAATTTTTTAAAAATTACTGTTTTATGTATATATTTTTTTAAATTACAGTTTTATACCCAGTTATTTATGTATATTTATTTTTAAATTTTTTAAAATTATACTCTTACACATTTTTTTTTAAATTAATATTATACCTATAGGACTTGTATGAGCCGAACTTGAGCTCTTTACGAGTTGAGCCTGAGTCCGAAAAAAAGCTCATTAACTTAGTGAGCTTGAGTCGAGCTTGGGTAGGCTTGAATCGGCTAAAACTTAGGCTCGGTTTGTTTATAAAATTATACATCTATATTTCTATATCTTGTATTATATATTAATATTAAACATATATTATGTTATATATAATAATAACAATTAATTATAATATTAATTTATTTGGACTAATCTAAGGTTTTTTACAAGCCTAGTCTTTAACAAACCGAGCTTTTTGCGAGTCGAGCTTGAACCAAAAATATTTTAACGAGCCTGAGCCCAATTTTTTTTAACGAGCTTGAATTGAGCCTGAGCCTTGCTCAATGTTTACGAGCCCAAGTCGAGCTGGACAAAGCTTAGTTCAGCTCATTTACAGCCATACCTATTTATTAATATATGTCAATGTTTTAAATTTTACTGAAATTTTTTGATTTTGTTTAAGTGGGCAAAATCAAAATCTTAAAATTTTGCTCTAAAAGATTTCAGAAAATTTTAACAAAAAAGTTAAAAAATTGTCAAAATAATTAATTTTGATTAAAATAATTTTAAAAAATCAAATTATTTTGTTAAAATCATTAAAATTTCATAAGAAAATTTCGATGGGATTTTATATAAATAAAGAGAATAGAAAATTTTCTTATCAAAATTTCATTTTGGTCCTCAAACGAAATCATCGAACAATTATTGAAGTACATCGAAACTTTTTTTGTTGTTTGTAATTTAATTTGGCCCCCCCAAAAAACATTTCTGTCTCCACCCCTGCTCACGAGCTCAAAAAAAAAAAAAAAAAGTGTTACAAGAGCAACAACGAAAAGTATGATAAATACCCTGTAGTTAGGGCTAAACATAACAGTAAGTGAAAATACTATTATACCCATCGATCGGCAGAGTCAATAGATGGATCATCAGTACTTCCCAAATGCCTCAATGGTACCAGTCTCCACATAACAACAATCTTTTCTGTGAAACATATATACCCAATTGATCATATTTATTATTAAAATTTGAAGTTTTCCACTCTAGCAACATGCTCACTCTTGTGCTTCTCCTTTGTCAGCTTAATCCCCTCAGCTAAGTTTCCAACTTTTGCAAATGATATAAGGGCCATGAATGATAAGAGGGTGTAAACCCTCCTACTAAAGTTCCCAGAGAGAAACCTCCTCTTTGATGTGTTTGTAAGCATAATCAATCCATGGCAGTAGATCATATCAATCCCTAAACATAGGTGCAACATACTGACTACAGAATCTTCGTACTTCAAATACTCTAATTCCTTTTAGTCATAAACCAGATAGTTTAGATGGATGAAGTTCTTTGCTCAAGTTCAATC
>JAUPMG010120657.1:0-11765 GCA_031762675.1 Pachysandra terminalis | reverse complement strand
AGACACTCAAAATGATATCAACAGAGAATATGCAATGCAAGTCCAGAGGGGGTGTTGTATGGAAATGTGAAATATAGTAAGTTCCCACATGATCCTAATATGGCTATCCAGGATGTCCCACCAATGGGAATTCATCCCCGTATTCACGGCTAAGGGATAGGATTATTCTACGTGTACAGCATAGTTTTATGGGTTTTCAACCAAGGAGACACAATCCCCCCACTTATTTTTTATCGTGGGTAATAATTTGAGGTTTTCACCAATGTGAGTAGGTCCTCGGGGAATCATACATATTGATAATCCAACATAAGGGTATAATTATGGTTCACCATCTTCCAAGCAGCACTAATGTGTTGATCCTTGGGAAAACATCATACCACAAGTCTGTAGAGGAATACCCACATAGGGTTCTCTCTCAGCTTGGGCGTAAACAACATGGTCCTCTCATAGGACAATAAAGTCCAACTAGTCAAGTCATTTAATATGACAGCCTAAACCCAGGGATATTACATGGGGTATTAGATTGAGCTATTACCGCAAGATAGTCCATATGCAACTCATAGTATTCAGGTCCATTAATTAATGAAACACACAATGCTTCACAGACGTATATTCAAATAAGCAATCACATGGGCACAGTCCCATGATCCTACACTACAAGGTACAATAGTGCACAACATCGCATACTAAGCACAATGATCATCTAAATGTAAGAAAAATGATATAATCAGGGTAGACAAGATATAAACATCAAACATTACGAAGGGTAAGGTATTGTACAACATCATACTCCAAACATGCCTGAAACCATATAATATAAGGAAATATGACAATGATAGGTGATAACTAAGTATGAGCATCAAACAAATGAAGTATATGTAGGAGGCAAGCTAAGGGATGAAGAAAGTAACCAATACTAAACATCCACATAGGTAGTTAAATCATTACATTTCATCTCAAGTACTAATTTCTATACCTAGACATGCATAAATCAATGGAAATGAACCAAGGAAAGGTTTTGGGGTCCCTTACACAAGTTTTTCAAAAATCTCCTATTGTTCGGCTAATTCTAAGTAAACTAACTTTCGGATTGGGGGGTCATATTTTGCATGGTAGGTCTACTAGCTTCCAAAACATGCTAAACATGTGAGGTTGATCATTCTATAGGTGCTCATAGCTTAACCACCTACATCGGACCGGAGGAGGTTCTCGGCTAGCAGAAAAAGGCAAAAGTGTGTCAAATGGAATGGCACCTCGGGAACTGGTCCGAATGAGTCTAATCAAACCAAAAGTGACTCTAGTTCAATTTAAAATTATGGGTTCGGCGAGGTCTTCGGCCCATCGAAGTTAGCCTCAACACACCTCTCGGCGCACCTAACTGGGTTTCGATGACCATTCCAGTAAGCCTGAATATTATTCGGCGGACTCATTGGCTCGCCGAAGCTTGGGTCAGGGTAATTTCTCAGTGTTTTCGGGTGAAATTTCACATAGAGGTTGCTAATCACCTAAGGAAGCTTCGAAATTGGTTTCTAGGTCAAGGGGATCAGTTTACACAAGGCTCAACTATATTAATATTATTAATATCAATAATATTAATATAGTTGAAATAAATACTTTTCTATATATATGAGTGTAATAAGTATCGGGTACCCGACAGGTACAATTAAAAACCAGGTATTTGCATGATCGGTCCTCGGACTAAGGGTGAGAACCTCAGACCTGGAACTGACAAGACCCATAACCATCCCATATCATAGGATTCAGTTTTGGGACTTGTTGAACCCATCCCAAACCCGACCCATTCACACCCCTAGCAATAACATCTTATTATGTTTGGGAGTGTTATTTGGAGATAAACTTTTAAGTTATTCATTAGTTATTTAAACCCATCATAACTCTTTTATAACGAGTTAATAACAACTTATTGAACCAATATAGGTACATCCCAAAGCAATATGATTTTGTAAAACATGTTGTCCAATATATGATCAGTTCAAGATCATATTTGGTGATACATCTGCATCTGGAGAAGTGACAGGTGGAGACAAACAAGATGTATCATATGGTAACTAGGATTCCCCCATGAACAAGAGTTTCTAACTGACGGTATTGACACACCCTTCTCTCTCACCCCATTGTCAAATGAATTTGATATTTGTTAAGAGTCATGTGTTTCACTCAAATCATAGATGACATCACTCACAATCTCAAACTCCAGATAGCAGTCATTGCTTGACGAATACATATTAAGTGCCACATTGATGATATTAGTTATTATAATAGATTAACTCAAACTACTCAAATATTTATCAGTAATATCAACAATATATAGAATTACTTAGTGATATTTTTTTTACCAACTTGTGTCATTTGAGCATACAATTTTATCTTCTTTTGTTTTTTTATTAAACAGAAAGATTTTTATAACTTAAAAGGAATTAATTACATTTGCGTTTATACACAATGCCAACAGCGTCAGCTAACAAAAGAGACAAAAAATTCCAGTTGAGCTCAGTATAAGAGGGAATGGTATTTTGCGTTGTAGAAGTTTGCTTTGCTAACCAGTAAGCATATGAATTTTGCTCCCTAAAGATCAGCCAAATCTGAGTGGGTGCTCTCCTGGTCTCCAAAGTCTTCATTGCCTCTAATACTAGGTTTTGGATTTGCCAAGGGACCTGTGTTTCCCGCATTAAGGACTAATACAACACTTTTGTGTCAATGGCAATAATAGTTAGTTGGCAAGCAAAAGTTTGGAGCAACTCTAAACCCAAAAGAAAAGAGAGTGCTTCAGCCACGTTGTTTGAACACCGGCCAAGATATTTGAACCCTCCCAAGATGTATTGTCATGTATGATCTCGGATAAGTGCACCGGCACCGGCATGGCCTGGATAATCAAGAGTTGATCCGTCACAAGTTCCAAATGAGATATTTTGAGATTCAAACATTTTTTTTATTCCATGTAACCCACAAGTTCCAAAGCAGATAGAGAATATTTGACAAGAGGCAAGTCACATCCCAAACTTGTAAATCTCAATGGAATCCACAAATTTAAGTTGTAACTCTCACTCCATATCCATATGGGAGTGGATAAGCAATACATTACCAAATCATTGAATTAAGTAAGATAATGTATATGATAAACTTCTGGAAAATAGTATTATTAAGAATAATATTCAACCCAAAACAATCTTCAAACAGAAAACTGCGAAAATATAATATAACTAGTCTCATGCTTTAAATCAATCCCTATTAACTACTGAAAATCAAACCTAGTAAGTACTGAATTACAACAAATAAGCCCTACTACAAGTTCTAATAAAATCATCAAACAAGTTCTAATTATAGCTAAGGTCTTCATCATATCTTAGTCCTCCATCTTGATCCTCATAGTCCTGCTGTCCACCATCTATAGGTCCTAAAATATGTCATGCTCAAAAGCATAAGCTACACTAGCTTCGTAAGTAAACAAGTCCAACAGTATTTAAGATTGAAGTAGGGACAATGCCACTCTTCAATAGTAATGCACAGATAAAAGTAGAATAGTTAGTATATGCAATAATGATATGAATAATGTGTATGATACGATATAACGTAATGTGCAATGCAATATGCTAGTTTTGTTATTAATGCATGCTATGCACCTAGCATGTACAATCACCCCCTCTGATCTAAGACAAATAATATGAAATGTAATACGCATACTATTTGGTATTCGATTAGTGTATGTTTACAACCGAACAATCTTTCTTTGAACAAGATGTCTTCTCGAACCATCCCCTTAATACAGGGCTACTTTCAAAGATAAGATATTTTATGTGTGCGACATAGTTTCTAGGTTCTTCGACGTAGATGACACAATCTCCTGACTTATTTTTGGTCATAGGGACTCATCCCAAGGCCTTACAATGTGAACCTTCCCGTGTGAACCATATATTAGCCGATCTACTAACAAATTTACTCTTATGATTCGGATATTGTGCCTCATTAATATGAACTTTCCCTCAACTATCATCTTACTACAAGTATCTTGGGACTCCCATATAAGGCCAATCCCTTACCTTGGGTGAAACAGAAAGTTGGTCTATTGGGATGATCAATCCCTCAACACATAAAAATATGAACTATCACCAATCATGATTTCTAGATCGCAATACTCTCATTATAGTCAAAGACTCCAATAATATGAAGTTATGAAGATCAAGTCAATGCATTAGACCAAAAGAAGGTCATTATGCAAAAATATAGGCATATGTTGTGCAAGTGTAAAGATCCGTGCATATTAACTAATCAAACAATTTATGTGTAAATAAGTGATATTTGAACTAATTGACATGATCATAATGGGTTAGAAACAATAGCCAATCAAATCAAGATATCACATGTCTAACAAAACGTTAAAATTACACCTAAGCATGTCATAAATACAAATAGATCATCAAATTCAAATTCTAACATCATAGACAATCCCAATTAGTCAAAATAGATATGAATGTAAAAGTTCATTCAATTTGGACTACTTTGGTCTGTCTCGGCATACTGAGGGTCTCCCCTTAGTCTGTCGAACTGTCTCATGGGGTGGTTTGGTAGACTCTTCGGCAAGCCGAGTAGGCTGCCGAACTCTCCTGGGATCCTAAGTCAATTTCAAAGGTCATTGGGGTAGGCTTGGTATGCTCTTCGGCATACCGAGGGTCATCTTCGGTAGCTTGTCCAGGAACCAAAAAAATACACTTGGACCCTCGGCACACTCTTCGGCATGCTGAGATGCCTTCGGCAAGTCGTCCAGGGGCATATTTTTCCATAACTTCTGGCACAATATGCTTTCGGCATGCTGAGTGGGCTGCCGAAATACCTTGGAGGTTTCGGCACACTGTTCGGCATGCTGAGCAGTTTGTCGAACCTCGCAATTTTCACAAAACCTTCCTCTTTCTGCTCCTTTTTGACCTTCCAACACAAAACATGATCAAGCAACATAATATAATACGTAATTCCCCACAAAACCCAATCATTATACAACACAAAACTTTACTTGAATCATACTTACCATATCTTGGCCTTAAAACCTAGAAAATTAGTTAAAAGCCATTAATATAACCAATTGATACTTCATACTCGAAGAATATAGCTTGTACTCCTAATTAAATCAAAAAATAGAGTTTTACTTGAATACTTACCCTGATTTGTTGATTGGTGTTTGAGAATAACACATTTTTCTTCTTCTTCTTCTTCTTCTCCAAGCAATGGATCCATCTCCCAAGGCCTTGTATTTATATAGGCTCTTAGAAACTTACTAATCTAGATTTTAGAAGCTCTAATTGTCTACCCTTAGATCAGCTTATTTGAATCTCAGCCATTAGATCAATATTCTAGCCTTAGTTGGTTCCTTTCTAATTTGATTTCTGGCTAATATGGTGTTATTTCTAATTCTTAATTCTGATTCAGAATCCTAGTCTTAATTAACTAGTTACAATTTTAGTTTGAATTCTTTGTTGTAGAGACTTGTTTCTAATTCTTTGTTTAGATCTCAGCCACTAATTTTATATTGAAAGTTCCTACAAGATCCTAACTACATGTCATAACTGAAGAAGTTATGATTGTGTGTGATGCACCTAGTTTCCTATAGTAGAACTCACCAATCACAACCAGTCAAAAGTCAAACACGAAAGCTATTTACTAAAATTTTAAATTAACCCATAATCTTCTATTATTTACATATTAACCCTAATGTTTTTGTTTTGGTTATCACAGTCTATCCTCCTTAAGAAAATTATGTCCTCGAAATTCGCTTAGCTTACCGGAAAGTTGAGGATACTTACCTTGAAATTATTTCTTCACCATCAGTATCTCCAGGGTAAACTTGTACCGACATCACCTCTTCTTCTTCCAACCATTTCGAAATTAGTATGACAAACAAATTTGTTTAAGAAAGAAATCGGCCGACAGTTAAGTTAGTAGCCAATGTTAGTAATAACAATCAGCACACAGAAAACTTTTAAATATCAACAAACAGAAAACTTTCAAAATATCAACACATAAAAAACTTATGGGATTGATTGAAAACATAAAACTGAGGCTCTGATACCACTTTTGACCCATCCCAAACCTAAAAATCTTAATGGAATCCCCAAATTTAAGTTGTAAGTCTCACCCATATCCTTTTGGGAGTGGATAAGCAATACATTTCCAAATCATTGAATTAAATAAGATAATGTATACGATAAAGTTCTGGAAAATAGTATTATTAAGAATAATATTGAACCCAAAACAATCTTTAAACAGAAAAAGCGGAAACAAAATATAACTAGTTTCATGCTTCAATTCAGTCCCTATTAACTACTGAAAATCAAACCTAGTAAGTACTAAATTACAACAAATAAGCCCTACTACAAGTTCTACAAAAATCATCAAACACGTTTTGATTATAGCTAAGGTCTAGTCCTCCATCTTGATCCTCATAGTCCCGCTGTCCACCATTTATAAGTGCTGAAATATGTTGTGCTCGAAAATGTAAGCTACACTAGCTCTGTAAGTAAACAAGTTCAACAGTATTTAGGATTAAAATAGGGACAATGCCACTCTTCAACGGTAATCTATAGATAAAATTAGAACAATTAATATATGCAATAATTATACGAATAATGTATATGATGTAATATAATGTAATGTGCAATGCAATATGCTGGTTCAGTTATTAATGCATGTTGTGCACCTAGCAAGTACAATCACCACGTGTGATCTAAGAAAAACAATATGATATGCAATATGCATGTTGTTTGGTATTCAATTAGTGTATATTCACATCCGATCAATCTTTCTTTGAACAAGATGTCTTCTCGAACCATCCTCTCATACAGGGCCACTTTCTAGGGGCTTCGACTTAGAGGTCACAATCACCTCTCTTATTTATGATCATAGGGAATCAACTCAGGGCCTCACAATGTGAACCTCCCCTTGTTAACCATACATTAGCCGATCTACTAAGAAATTTTCACTCTTATGATTCAGATATTAGGCCTCATCAATGTGAACTTTCCCTCACATATCATCTTACCACAAGTATCTTGGGACCCCCATACAAAGCCTATCCCTCACCTTGGGTGAAACAGAAAGTTGGTCTATTGGGATGATCAGTCCCTCAACACATAAAAATATGAACTCCTTACCTATTATGATTTCTAGATCATAATACTCTCATTTTTGTCATAGACTCCAGCAATATGAAGTTATGAAGATCAAGTCAATGCATTAGACTAATACAAGGTCATTATGCAAAAATATAGGCATTTGTTGTGCAAGTGTAAAGATCCGTGCACATTAACTAATCAAACGATTTATGTGTACATGCGTGATATTTGAACTAATTAACATGATCATAATGAGTTAAAAACCATAGGCAATCAAATCAAGATATCACATGTCCAACAAAACATGAAAATTTCACCTGAGCATGTCATAAATACAAATAGATCATCAAATTCAAATTCTAACATCATAGACAATCCCAATCAGTCAAAATAGATATGTATGTAAAATTTCATTCAATTTGGACCACTTTAGTCTTTTTTGGCATATCTAGGGCCTCCCCTTAGTCTGTCGAGCTGTCTCATTGGGGTGGCTCGGTAGACTCTTCGACAAGTTGAGTAGGTTGCCAAACTCTCCTAGGATCCTAAGTCAATGTCTAAGGTCATTGGGGTAGGCTCGGTATGCTCTTCGGCATACTAAGGGTCAATTTCAGTAGCTTGTCCAGGAACCAAAAAGATACACTGTGGCCCTCGGCACACTCTTCGGCATGCCGAGATGCCTTCAGCAGGTAATCCAGGGGCCTATTTTCCATAACTGCGAGCTTGGCATGCTTTCGGCATGCCGAATGGGTTGCCAAACTGCTCTGTAGGTTTTGGCACTGTTTGGCATGTCGAGCAGTCTGCCAAACCTCATACTTTTCACAAAAACTTCCTAGTTCTGCTCCTTTTCGACCTTCCAATATAAAACCTGATCAAGCAACTTAATATATTACGTAATTCCGCACAAAACCAATTCATTATACTATACAAAACTTAACTTGAATCATACTTACCATATCTTGGCCTTAAAATCGAGAAAATTAGTTAAAAGCCATTAATATAACCAATTGATACTTTATACTCAAAGAATATAGCTTGTACTCCTAATGCACCTAGCAAGTACAATCACCACGTGTGATCTAAGACAAACAATATGATATGCAATATGCATGTTGTTTGGTATTCAATTAGTGTATGTTCACATCCGATCAATCTTTCTTTGAACCAGATGTCTTCTCGAACCATCCCCCATGCAGGGACACTTTCAAAGAAAAGATATTTTTATGTGTGCGACATAGTTTCTAGGTTCTTCGATTTAGAGGGCACAATCCCCTGACTTATTTCTGATCATAGGGACTCATTCCAAGGCCTCACAATGTGAACCTTCCCTTGTAAACCATATATTAGCCGATCTACTAACAGATTTTTACTCTTATGATTCATATATTGGGCCTCATCAATGTGAACTTTCCCTCACCTATTATCTGACCACAAGTATCTTGGGACCCCATACAAAACCTATCCCTCACCTTGGGTGAAACAGAAAATTAGTCTATTGGGATGATCAGTCGCTCAACACATAAAAATATGAACTTCTCACCAATCATGATTTCCAGATCATAATACTCTCATTATACTCATAGGCTCCAACAATATGAAGTTATAAAGGAAATGTCAACGCATTAGACCAATAAAAGGTCATTATGCAAAAATATAGGCATATGCTATGCAAGTATAGAGATCCGTGCACATTTAACTAATAAAACAATTTATTTTTTTGGAAGTTCAGTAATTCAATAAAAATGAGAGAAAAAGGGGTGGGGGGTGGCAAAAGTCATTACATTCTGGGATATAGTTTGACACTAGCATCATTATCAATGATGCTTACAAGATCCAAAGGCAAATGATCAATCATAAATACAACAAGTTCATTAAGAACATCAACAAAGGAAGCTAAGAAGTCAGCTGCTGGTTACATTCACGGACAATATGTGTGATTTGAAGTTGTAGGAGCTTTCCTATCTTGAGCTTGATGCCATGGACCATCTCTTTGAGGTCCCAAGGAATTAAAAAAAAAAAACAAAATAACATAAAATGCTATCCTTTTTATTGGGTATCACTAAAAAAAAAACAGAACAAAACAGGCATTACAACATAGTTGAGAAATATCAACAAACATGTAGTGGGCAAATGGTCGTGCCCGAATCAAGTGTCAGAAATGGATTACACATACGCGACGCTTATCATTGAACGTGACTTAATAATGTAAAACGTGGTGATGTATCAGTGAGCATTATAACAAAATTCAACCCCTATGGGGGCGTAAATTCACGACACAAAAGCTGACATGGATTTCTCCCTAGTACTTCTTCCTGCCCTTTCTTTTTTGGGGCTAGAATGAGCAAACACACTCTCTGATAATTTCAGAACCTCAGCTTCCGCTTTAATGTTTGTGTGTGACAGAGATGAAGAAAGCGAATAGATATAGGGAATATGTGCTGACCAGTTGATCGGATGAGACAGGAATATTCGACGCCGGTGGATGGTAAGTATGACTTGCCGGCTATGCTCGAAAATAAATCAATGGATGAAGGAAAGAAGGAAGGATCGTCGACCAAAGCACGATGGAGCGATTATGGATGGAAATGAGCAGTTTGGTTTGAGAGAGGTGTGATGAAAAGAAGAGGCACGAATCGCACTAAGACTGGTACGAACAATGGATTTTATCGCCGGGCCAATCGTGTTACCCGCTGAACTAGATCAACTCGATTAGGAAAACCCGATTATAAATGTGTAGCCTTTTTTTCTTACCAAAAAAACGAGAGAGAGAGAGAGAGAGAAAGAAATATACTTGTTGTGAAAAGTATCTCACACGTATCAAATTATTTAACGAATCCCAATTTTCCATGCATGGATAACTCCATGTGACCACGTCATGTCCCAAGATAATTTCTCATCTATATTATTTTACCTTGGTAATTTTTTATGTGGTACGATTACAGCCTATATCCGTCTGGTCAATGACAATGTTACACTTGGAATCAGGATGTCAAACAAAGCGCTGAATACGGCACACAAGGAAGTCAAATGTAACGCTAAATACGGCGCACCAGAAGCCAACCAAAAAAGCCAACAAATGTAGCGTTAAACACGGCGCACGAATAATTTAGTACAAGCGTGGTATTTAGCACTCATAGGAAACCAATAAGAGTGCGACACCAAACGCACACAAGAAAAAATCAGCAGTGTTGCACATGGAACATGATGAAGTCGCAGATGCGTGACATGTGGTTGGAAGAATCAAAAAGGAAAGTGAGCTCACATGTCCGGTCTAGCTATCCAGAAAGAGTGAAAAGAGTGTGGGATTAGGACTGTAAACAGGTTGGATTCGAGCCGAATCTACTGTGATCTGAGTTCGAATCCGATTAAAATCTAGGAGATCCGTATTCGATTAAAACTCCGTCAGCTCTTTCGTATATGTTATTAAATCCGAATCCGATTATTTTATAAAATCCATATGTTAGAATATAGGGTATTATTGTAATAGTATTAGTTTTAGTCTTTGGGTATAAAACCCAACTCATGTACGATTAGTTGGCTTAATCAAAAAAATAATTTTCTTCTTTTTTTCTGCTAATTTGGTATCAAAGCCTAATCCTAACCCTAACTTTCTCGATTGTTGCACCTTCCACCACCACTGTCCACCTTCTTCCTTGCACGTGCGACCACCACCACCGTCCACCTTCTCTCCCCCTTCTCTTTCGCGCACCCGCTCCCCTTTTTCTCTTTCTGCAAGAGATCTTCATTTGTGGCATGTCCGTTTAGGCCACGACAACTTTCAGTATTTATGTTTGATATTTCCTATTTTTACTGCTGCTTGCAAACAATCTTAGTTTAAATGTCATGTGTGCGAACTTTCAAAACATTATCTAAAGCCTTATATTTCTTGTATGCATCGTGCACCTGCAATGTTTGATTTGATTCATTATGATGTTTGGGGGCCCTTCCCTATCACTGCTAGGTCTGGCCATAGGTATTATATCACTTTTGTTGATGACTTTTCTAGATGCATTTGGGTTTACTTATGTCACGAACCAAACCAGAAAATCCCAATTCTGAGATTTCAAGCTCAATTCGTAACTCTCACCCCATATTGCTATGTGAGTGCTAACAATGGTCAAAACATAAGCGGAAGTAATTAACAGCTCTAGTAAGATATAAGTAACATAAACATAAAGTCTAATCTATTACAAATTAATAAAAGAAAGTCTATTCTAGTACAACTCTACTACTGAATCCAGGTTTCTATACCTATTCCCAGGCTCTCTCTTCGTAACCAAGCTCTAAGACCTGAAAGATATAAATCAACAAAAATAAGCTAGAAGCTAGAATGAGTAATCCTTCAATACAAGGTATTTACCCATATCCTAATATTATGAGAAAAGTACAAATAATGTATATAATGGGATAATGATGGCATCTGTGCTTGTGGTAACAAAATAGTAAACAACAGATATTACACAATCTATTATTCTCTCTCATCCTCAATTGGTATAAAATCAACGGTCAACATTATAGTATCTACATGCCTAATTCTATATGGTAATTAGATCTAGTGTGTAATAACACTAGACACTCAAAATGATATCAACAGAGAATATGCAATGCAAGTCCAGAGGGGGTGTTGTATGGAAATGTGAAATATAG